>JADRCC010158143.1:0-31444 GCA_019843855.1 Hylomyscus alleni
GTAAAATCCTTTGGTGATGTGAGGGTTATTGAAGTACAGCCTTATTACAATGAAATCCAATGTCTAAAATGTTCTTATTTTGGGCTTGTACCACAATAAGAGCCAAGATTTTAAACTCTACTAAACACAAAACAAACAAAAAGATTTTATAAAGTTATATACATTCAAGAAAATACTAGCAGTGATACATTATTTTGAAATATACAGTTAATATGTTTGGAGTTATTTAAAATTTATACAGAGAAAAACGTATGGATTTTCAGTATTGCTGTAGACAAGCATCTACATAACACTGTTAAATTGATTGTTGTTTTATATCAAACAAATTTTATAATACTTATTTTTATTGTTATAATATTTTTAAATTTTAAGGAATATGACAAAAAAGATATTATAGTTATTGAAGGAGAGTTTCTGGGAGGAGTTGGAGTACAAAAGGGAAACAAGAATGTGATTTAATTCTATTTACTTAAAATATGTTTTTAAATGTTAACAAATTCAGATAAATTGAAATCATGTAACTTTTCTCATCATAATGTAATAAAACTTTAAAAAAAAAAAGGATGATGGTAACTGGTTACCTCGTTGGTGAGAAGTCCAACTTCTTAGAAAAACAATACATTTTAAACATGAAATCAAAAAATATTCATTTAGTTATCAATGCAAACCAGTTTAGCTGAGAGTATCAATAAAATATTACAATGATTGAAATTTCAATATAAATAATAAAATACAATATGGCTACTAATTCATGATCAAATTTATTTTCAAATTTGCCGACATTTTGACACAGATTGTCTTACTATTTGGCAATCCTCCTGCCTCAGCCTCATGAATTCTATAATTTGTAAACATGAAGCACCAAGCCTGGTCTTGTAACTTTTATTTGATAGATTTTGATAGATTTACATCTGCTCTTACAGGGAAAGAATTGTATATAGAAAGCTCCAGACATCAAAGTACGTATCTGGGACACTGCATAGAACCAATCAACAATCGTCTTTTCAAAAAGTTACTACTATACAAAAGTGCTTCTGACAGAACACAGGGACGAGAGAACTGAACCTCTGTTAGCTATTACTGACAAAGTAAGCACTGTGCATATGTCTAGAGTTAGACCAGAAATGACATTTGAAAACTTGAAAGGCATATGCAGCAGATCTTATATCAAATATAATTTATACCAAACACAGATCTAAGATCTTATTTCATAAATATTCAGTGACTCTAAAGTACTAGGTAAAAGCATAGGGTTTGGAATGGAGATCAGGCTGGATGGAAATCTGGAGTAAGTTATTCACTGTGCCAGTTACAATAAGAAAATTACTAAATCTCTCCATGCTTCTGTTTCCCCAATTATAGAAGAATAATGAAAACAATTGGATTTTATAAGGATTAAATATCACATTTCATTTTAAGGACTTAATCCTTGTTTCACAGAAAAGACTTGTTCATTATTGACTATTGCTTTTATAATATGTACAGTTGAAGTTAAAGAGGTTCACAAAGGCATTACCACCTACCACACACAAGCTGGCTGCTTCATATTTATCTTCTTGTATGGTGTTCACACTATCATGTGGATGGTCATAAATCTACCTTTATACTGAGGATCACAATGGACAAGTTCAATAAACCTAGGTCAGGACACTAGAGTGTTATTCTAGGAACCAAGATTAGAACCACACCTCTATGTAGTTAAAAATTTTCACAAAACATCATTATTGTCGAGGTTACCTCTCTTCTTTTTAAAATAATTTTAAAATTTGAAGATTATAATTCCATACTCTGGTGTTCTAAGTTGTAAGTCTAAGAATTCAAGAGACCTGTTTGTCACCCTGTAACTACACTAGTTTTATGTCTTTGCTCATACACGTCTTACTCTGAGAACATTAGAAAGCATCCCCTTGTGCATCATCCCTAACAGACAGCAATCTGAGAAATATCAATGTAGTACTGAATGGATAAAATGGGACAGTTTCCAGGGGAAAGTGTGACTCAAGTTCTAAGATAGATCAAAGAAACATAACTGCTGTTGTGCTAGGGTTGTGCCAAAGATGGGTTAGATTTCACATGAACAGGAAATGCTGAGAGAGAAAGAAGAGGTGATGATATGTGATAGGAGTGGATGGATGCCCCACGCCTTCTGCCAGGACAATCATAATCCCCGCACTTCCTTTATCTTACTGCTTTCCTCCCTCCCAGCCCCCTCCTTTCCCTTCTGGCATCAACATGACCTAACTTGGAATGAAAGATAAGAATAGCTCGACTGGGTTAAGTCTTACTTGTCACTATGTTTTGCATTAGTCTCCTTTAAGAAATTTACCACTCAATATCATCTTTCTTACATCCCTTGCATTTTCATCCTGTGACAATTTTCGTCTCTTCGCCAGTCATCAGAAAGCAATCTCACTGCAAATTCATCCATCATGTTGTCTTTCTCACTTTGACTTCATGTCCCCACTAGAAACGCCATCACCAGATCCTTCGTCACACCAGTTTCCCTCTTGCTCCTGTATTATACTTTTCTCCCAGTTCCCTGTCTTCTTTTTCTCAAAATCCTTATCTTTAGTGGGTGGCACCATTCTAACTCCTGTTCTTATACTGCATGCCTAACTTGGGCACCTCTCTAATCTTTTTCTCTAACTGTAACTATCCTGCATTCTGACATTAATTTCTTATGCTTCTCATGTAGACTCAAACCATGCAGGGCCTACAATAATTACATTGATTCAAATTTGCATGCCTCCATTTGAGTTATCTCTACCTGGTATTCTTTAGCTTTAAGTTTTTCTTTGTTGTATGTATAAAGCACACTCTTATGCTGATGTTCCTTATGCTGAGTTTAGTAAGGTTGCAAATCAAGCAATCCAATTATTTTGCGATTACATTTTCCCACAGTAGAAGATATTCCTCAAAATCACCTCCTTGAAATAGACCACTTGTCTTCATAGCTTAGTGAACTGATAGGGTATTGAGAATTCAGGAGATCCTTTCACAATTAAGTGTGTAGTCAGTGAAGAAATTGAGAGTTGTGGTGTTTAAAGAGGTATACCACCACAAAGCTAAGAAGGGTAGAATGGGGTTACTGGCCAAGGGTCTTGTAGAAGCCAAAAAAATTGAGGGTGTATTAATATCTAACAGCAAGATTATAGTCAGGATCCCCCATCTGCACAGGGTATGACATATTTATGTTCACCCAACAAGACTTTATTATAGAAAGAAGTTGAAAAGGTTACAATATGAGGAGACTTCTGCTTTCCAATGTCATATTTGAACTTTTCAGCAGTCATAATGTTTTATGTTTATGGAAACTTGTAGGCAGGTTCCTTAACAAGACACAAATGATAACATCCCATTAAGAGATTTTACAAGAGGGCACGGATAGGGCATTCTTGCTGGTGCATGTCCAGATACTTCCTGGATGGGATATGTATTATATGACCTGGGATAGTTTCCAGAGCAACAACCTCGAGTTCTGTCAGATACTTACCCTCTCTGACAGCATGGACATAGAGAAATATGTTCACTAAATTACTCCATTTGTCAGTGAAATGCTCTCTGTAACTAATTCAGGGACAGAGAAATCCTGTAAGGGAATAAAACAATTATGGAAAAATAAAAGGCAGTGACAATAGCTACAATCCAAGCCTACATAAGTTTTCAAAGCATTGCTAACACCACTTTAATGAACCACTCTCTCTTGCTAACATTACCAAGAGTAAAGTAATAAAGAAATAAATATCCGGTTCTGATCAGTGAAGTATCAACTTAAATAATGCGGAATTCTAGTTTGGAACTTGATTAAAGTGGTCATGAAATGTTTCAAAATTAAATTTGCCTTAAAAACCTCTAAAATAAAATGGTTCAATTTAGTTCATTTTCATCTCCCTTTCAAACACACAAGAGACTGGTACTAATTAAAAGTGGCCAGGGTTCCATGAGCCTTAAAACGGGAATCATAAAAAATGACTATAGTTGCCTATGTGGTAACATGTACAATTGAGAAATGATAAGCAATATGACTTGATTCTAATGTATTTTATTCCTTGGTAGACAGATACCGAAAAAGGACATGAACACCTAGATGATATGTTCTTCCTCATGAGAAAGAACTATCTGTGCAGAGATGGTCACACTGAGAAAGGGACGGCATCTAAACGGTTACTTTATTTTTGAAAACCTTTATGCACTTTAAGGTATTGAAGGAGACAGTGGGTTTCAGAAAGAAAAGATAGTTTAGGGCAATAAATGAAGCTCTTTTCTTATAAGTGAATATATGTAATGGAAAAATGGATCTTTACTTGCCGCGGCCCTCTTGACCAGCAAGAAAGGACACGACCACGGGTCTTCCTTAAGCAGTTTATTTAGGACCTTTTTTGCATGCTTACTCCTTTTACACTTCTAGCTAGCTAGCTTCTTGATGTTACAAGCTTATTCTGGCTAGCCTCTTGATGTTACATGCTAGCTCTCCTTCTCTGGTGGTTCTCTGGTGGTGGCCCTGGGATATGCCCACAGACCTAAATACCTTGTGCCCGCCAATCCCTGCAGGCCACGTGGGAACAGCAGATAGGTTACACAATGGGGAAGCAGCCAGAGACAGCAAGTGTAGCCAATTTAGGACTTATCTCAAGAGAGCACTCACTTTCTGGATAGTGGAAGGCAGGAACCAGCGCCATCTCAAGGCGTGGTACACCGCAGCTCTCTACATTTACTACTAAGTTGCATCCCTGTTTTGGGATCCATGCTCCATAGCAGCCCTTGAATCAAGTGCCTCTCTTGAAATAAGAGAGGCACTTGATTCAAGGGCTATCTGATGTCTGGATCTACCATGAACTTCTCAAAATGTTCTACAACCCCATTCTAGAACCTCACAGGATCTATCCACAATTTTGCCTAACTGAGGCTCTCTCTAATATTTTATCCTAAGCACAATGCTGGCCAGATGTTCTGATGAGAATAATGGCCCATACCTATCTCAAGACCTCATGGTCATGTCTAAATTCAGGATAGCATCTAGGTGAGGGATACCTCACACTAAGGAATGGGATCCTTATTTTGGAGCTTTTATCATATTTGGCTGTATACATGGAATTGTAATATTCATTTGGATTGGTTAAGGGTATGTTCTAGTTTTTAATCAACTGATGGTCTACCCCTGATATTAGAGTTTAAGATTTATGAATCCATGCACTTCTCCTACCTTTGTTTGCTCCAAAAGTAGTAATGCCAAGGGTGAAAAACATTGGGATATAGCAGGATAGCAGTGTGTCCCTTGCCCACAGGTACCCAGTCTGCTTAGTTATCCCTTCTTGTTTAGAGGTAATGGAGAAGGAGGACTATGGTAGAGACCATGTCTTTGTCCTCCTTGACAATCATTCAAAATGGCTAACCTTGAATACTATGAGCTCTTCTCATGGAAGTCCTATTTGCCTCCTGCACCCACACAATGCCAACACACTTCTGTAGATTATTTCTAAGCTGTAAATCAAGGCATAGATATCCTTTCCCTCAAGTGCCTCACCATTTTTTTCTCTCTACCCAAAGCAACCTTAACTTCCTTCTCTCTACTGATAGGTGCATACAGAAAACAAAGAATCCATTTATATTTAGAAGTCATATTTTTAGTAGTGGCCCAAAGTCTAGGAAGAGAGAGGATGCTCATAAGTAGAAAGGTCATTCTTTGGACATTATCTATAAGAGTCCAAGCAATGTTGGTAAAATTTTCATTAGTGTTGGAGACAAGGACTGCACCAGCCATTTTGAATCCTTCTAAGTAAGCATCTCTATTTTGGAGACTATCCAATGAATGATGGGGATCCAGGAACTATCATACTTTTATATGAAATGCTTCCTATAGTACTTTATCATTGATCTTTTTGCTTGTCCTACCTTCCTTGGTATCTGCCACCTGTTAGACACTTGCTAAGGTACACTTTCAGAAAACGTGCAGCTCTTGCAGACTTGGCTGACAATTTTGGTTCACCAATAGAATTACTAGGGGAAAAAATATTTGTTTGAATTCTATTTATTCTGATTTCTGCAGATGTCCAGAAGTCTAATCTGAATCCCAAGATGAATTTTAGACCTCAGGTAAAAATAGAGCACTTTGGTTTTTGTTGTTGTTTTAGTTTATTTGTTTGTTGTTTTGATTCTTACTTTTAAGTTGATTAGGAATTACATTTTATTTTTCACAAAATCTCAGTTCACTGATAAAATCCTATACATTTAAAAGTAATTATAGTCCTACCTCCTATTTTTCTTAATTACCAGAGTTTTGAGTATTCAGGCAATGTTTGATAATCAAGTGCCCTAGGGCTACACTCTTTCTTGTATCCTTTTTTGAAGGGAATGTCTTGAGCTGGACACACTGAATACTGTCCTATAAGTCAGCAGCAAAATAAGAAATAAAATAAACTTTCTGAGAAGGACAGTGTTTCTTTTGCTTTGTAACAAGACTCTTCTCTAAAGTTTAGTTCTTTAAAATGCAGTTTTCTTCAATAATGATGTCTTTGAAGTTCTCCTTGCTGACATCCATGGCAATATGAAAAACCAGACTCCAGAGCCCTTGTCTTCTCCAACTCTCCAACTGCTGCTTGTACAAGTGACACCAGCCAACAGCCAAAGTCAGCAGCGTAAGCTTAGGGATGCTAATGCAGGTTAACATTTGACTTTGAAATTCATGCACATGGCAAGAAAACCCACATCCAAAGCAAACTCACATGCTGTTCTGTGGTTCCCCAGAACAGGGTCTCCCCATTCCCACTGAGAGCCCCGGTTACCAAGCCAAGACATTTCTTCAGTGTAAAATGTTCCCCACCCAAATGTGTAACTAAACGCCTAAGAAAAAGAAAACTACTTTGGCATAAGAATCAAAGGGCTTTTACATAGTTACCCAGTGACTTAAAAGACAGTACTCTTCTTTTATTTAACATAAGTCTATTTCCTGGAATATCTGGATCTAATAGTGATTGAAAATATGGTATGAGACATTAAACCTATTTTACACAAGATATATTCTGACATTCACCATGTTCAAATGCCTAGGGAAATTCAAGTCATCATTAAAAAGTTTTCAGCTCCCTTGGATCTATAATTTATCCTATGATCAAAGCACATGTGTATTTACATATACAAAGATGAACTTTCAAGCTCCTTTTGGGATATCTGCTCTAAGAAAAATTCCACTGCTTACTCTAGAAATGTAAGTATAATTTTAACCTGGTTATAAGTTATCCCTTCAGAGTTTAGCACTAGTGGGCAAATTAACAACTGTACTAAAACAAAAAAAAAAATGACACTGCTTGGTTTGCAAACAAGTTGAATTATAATGACAAAATATTTTCTGTAAAGAGACAATTTACTCATGTATAAGTAACATTTATTTTTGCACTCTGAGACTGAATCTGAGTCTTACCATTTAAATAATGTATATTTCAGCACATTGACTAACCCTGCCAGACACTGTGTTCCTCTTGTTCATTTTTGTTTACTTATTGTTACCTTTAAGTGTCATTTGTAAAGCAATTTCTATAATCATAAGATAGCCATCTTTAAATAAATACTAGCTATGACAAATTTTTCTACTAACCAGAAAAAGTTTTAAAAGTCACAAAGCATGTAACTTTTTTTTTATCTTTGTAAACATCAGCAAGTAAAACAGTGGTAGATTAAGCTAGCAACAGAAACTAGCATTATAACCTGGCACAGGAGGTAAGATTAGGAACATTCATAGCAAAGTGGCAAGTACTAACCAAAGGAACTAGAATGTCGTCAGCACATATTGAAGTGCATCATAACTATAAGCACATCAGATACTAATGAGTTAATATGAATCATGTAACTAATATTATTAAGACAACACATATTGATACATATCTTAACTATAAGGATATCAGATGCCAATGAAGTAGCATTAATTGCATAACTAATATTATTAATGCATTTATTCTGAGGATAAAATAAAATATATGCCAGGTGATAATAAACCAAACAAAGGAAAAGTGTGAAGACAGAGAGTAATATAGGGCCTGATGGCTTGGGAGCAGGGTTACCAGCCTGTCTAAGAAGACAATGCGGCAGAACAGGAGAATGATAAAGCAAGCTTTGGGGTCATTTGAGGAGAGTACGTGCTAGTGGGAAGACAAGAGACTTAGATGATGAGTGTAGGCTCTGGCATATACACTGTGTGTTCCCGATTGTCAATGAACTCATGTTGCTCCCTTATTTCAAGTAGGGAAATGAGTTATGTTGATGGTGTGAGCTTGGGTGATACAAAGAGGCTTCTCTGAATTCTTGGAGAAAAGAGAGGCATTAAAGGGATTTGATGAACTTGACAGAGAACATGGTTTGCTTGCAAAGCGATTTATATGCAGCAGGCAATAACGCATAACTCATTCTGGCTGTTTTAACAGCAGAGGGTCTAAACTATCTACTGTTGAGAAAATTTAAAAAGGCAGTGATTAGATTGACCAAGATCATGTAGCTAATATATCACAGAGGTGGAATTCTGTTACTATTGCTCTTCATTTCTATACCACAGCCATTTGAAATTTAGAATCATGAAGGTAGAGAGGGAGTCTTAAGGGAAACTAAAATTTTCTTTCAATATGTACAGAAATACCAGGAGGGTTAAAGGTATGATTACCTCTCATCATAAGGACCCTTTTTGTTAAAGTTTATATACATGTAACACAAGATGTTACATGTATATTTAAGGCATAATAGGCAACACTGTATCACAGGAAAGACTACTCCTGCCAGAAAACAGCAACAGTAGAGACAGTTCAGCACCTGCAGACCCACCAAGCTCAGTGTATCTATTCACTATGCTATTCCCAGATTTCACCAAGTCGCTGGCTTTGCCTAGTGGACTATAAGTGGAAGACATGCCGCTTTTGAGAAGAGATTTTAATGTCATATGTTCTCATAACTCTTCTCTCTCCATCTGTCAAGGTTGTCTATATTCCACACTTACAGATTGTAATTCAGCTTGGGTCTTGGGATAAAGAGATAGTGAAGGAGATGCTCCAGTGATGTTCAGCACAAACAATTTAAGTTTTTACTTGCTGTGTTGTTTCTTCAGATATATATATTTTCTATCTATCACTGGAGACAAAGCTCAAGCATTAGGAGTATGTCCTGCTCATGCAGGTGACCTGAGTCAGTTCCCATTACCCCACATGGATAACAACTGTCTGTAACTTCAACTCCAAGGGATTCAACATGCTCATCTGGATTCCATGACACCCAGTATTACATGTACACATACCCACACATAGACACATATATACAAACATAATTCAAAATAAAATAATTCTGAGGTTGAAGAAATGGAACAGCCATTAAGAGCACTTGCTGCTCTTGCAGTGAACCCAAACTTGAATCTTAGCACCCGGGTCTAGTGCCCATAAACCTCTAACTCCAGTTCCAGAGGATCCAAAGCTGTTTCTTATCTTAGTGAGAGTGAGAATGTACCTGTAAGTCAACCTCTCTCTGTCTCTCCTTCAATCTCTCTTTCTATCTGTTTGTCTTTCTATTTCTCTGTCTTTCTTATTCTTTCTCTCCTTCTTGCTCCCCTCATTCATTTTTTCTTTCAGTGTGTCTCCACAAAATCTCTCAAAAAATAAATATTGAAAAATTTTAAAATGAATAAAAATAAGATAAATGTTTTTAATCAATAGAAAAAAATCTAACTGAAAGTTAAAAGTTGAATAACTTAAAAATTTGAGGCTGGAGAGATAGCTCAGTGGTTAAGAGCACAGAATGTGCTTCCGAAGGTCCTGAGTTCAGTTCCCAGCAACCACATGGTGGCTCACAACCATCCATAATGAGATATGACCCCCTCTTCTGGGATGTCTGAAGACAACTACAATGTACTTGCATATAATAAATAAATAAACCTTTCCAAAAAAAAATGTGAGAGATTTTTCTCTCTTGATGGAAGTAATGAATGTTGAGAGTATATTCAGGTGGGTTTCTTTTTCACATTGAATGACTAAGAAGAATCTTTTTAGGAATAAAATATATCTACTATATAGCTTTTTTTTAATGACAAGTACTGGTTAAACAAATATCTCAATTCAAATTTGCCAACTAAATCTAGAGAGCAAACATCTGTAGGTATTATATAACTCAAGGACTTACAAAATACATACATATTGTAAGATCTGTTTGTAAAAAAGAAAATAAGAATAGTTCAGAATTTGATTTTAAAACCATCTTTGGAGTTCTTAATCTAAAAAGAGACATATCTCAGAATCTTTATAGTGTCTGAGGCAGGAAATACATAATTCTTTTTTATATTACATACCAGACTCAAAAACTACTCTTTAATAAATGATTTAACTACTCTTGAGAATTTAAAGCAGTGTGCTATGAGCATATTCTCCGCTATACTCTTCTAACTTCTTACAGATACACTTCAACCCCTGCTCACATCTTCATATTCTTTAAAAAGAAGCCACTAATCAGACATGGGTGTGAAGCCATCCACAGGATTAGAATATGGTCAATCTACAGTTGGCCACACCCTCAAAGAAAACTGGCTCTCCCTCTACTAAAAGCCACTAACACCTCTATGCTCAGGAGTGAGGTTTACAGAAAGCCTGCCAGAATGTTGATTGGCTTGACATTCTGTAGCTCCTGCCCCAGAAACTATAGCTTCTTTGAGTTCATGAGTATAGTGGCCTCACATCAAGATGATGAGGTTTTCCTCCAGTCCCCACTGCCCTCTGGCACCTACAATCTTTTCATCCCTTCTTACATGGATTTTCAATGTTTTATATTTTATACCCAGCAGCCTTTATCTCTAATTGTTTTGACAATAACAGCAGAATCTAATACATTATGAGCTTGGCCATCTTTGTGCAAATTGTTTTCCCATAGACCTCCCTTACTTTGTTACTGGAAGTATACTGTATTAGCATTATAATGACAGTGTAATGGTCAGTGTCATTAGTGCCTGTTATATTATAGCTCAAGAAATCTGATCTTTTCTAAAATCTACACTAATTTGCAAGCTATACTTTTTATATTCTCTTGTAGTATTAGACAATATATTTACCTGTAAATGTAACTTCAAATGCTTCCTTATTTGATCTTAAGCTCTTATTCCCAATCGCTTCCAAAAATATTAAAATAATGCTGGCCAATTATAGTAAATGTCTTTGTGCCTCTTATATCTCACACTTACAGTTGGTACAAAGTATCAGGGGGGAAACATCTCTGGCCTCTGTAAAAGACACAGATGCTGTTTGCTTGTAACCTGTTATCTAGAAATAAGTTCTCATTCTGTAGTCCAAATTCACCTTGAATTTATGATCCTCCTTTCCAAAAGCTACTTGAGTATAGGATCATAGGTGTGCACCATCATAGGCAAATTCTATGTACTTCCCTTCTTCTTGAGAAGATCTTAATTGGGTGAATATAAAGTAGAATTTTTCAATCATAATAATTGGCATTTTAAAATAGCATTCAATTGTGGAAAAATACTAAATATTACAAATTTAGAGAAAAAGGAGCAGAAAAATGCCTTGGCTAATGAGATGTCTCAGCCAGTAAAAGTGCTCACTGCAAAGCCTGATCACCTGAGTTTGTGATCCAGTATCCACATTGTGGTGTGAGAGAATGAACTCCAGGCTGTCGTCTAGTCTCCACTTGTACATTGTAATAGGTGAATGAATGTAGATACAAAATAAATAAATGTAAAATAAACACTTGAATGGTAAGAGTTACTGATTATGAAGAGGAAGTATCAATGATTATATATTCTTTTAGTTCATGAAATATTCTCTGACACTGAAAACCTAACTTGGAGTGTCACACTCAAGGTTGGTTACTGATTCCCTGTTATACCAATAATTTTATGTGACTGTGTCTTTCAGAAATCACTTTCTGACTCTGCTCCAAGGTTTAATATAAAAATAGGGGCAAAATAGCAGTAGTATAACAAACATAACTCTGGCATCACTTCTCTCTTAAGGCAGAGGAAAGAAACCTCCAAAATCACTGGTCTCATGAGAAATTCAGACAAAGTTTCACATAAAGAGCTAGGGCATTGGAAGCACAGCCAAAAGGAACATTAAGATTTTCCTAGGATTTTCTTAAAGTCTCACTAATACTCGTCAACAGGGTTGCCATCCTACTTGGTTTCGTAACAGCAAGGAACATGAAATTGTGATTAAGAGGCCTGCTTTCTGCAGCTGTCCAAGTTTTAGTGGGTGAAGATAAGATACTTATTTAAATTTAAAGGTTGGACTCTACAGAAAGAGAACTACTGTTCTGTGTTATGAGTTGAGAGTACGGAAGAGAAAGACTTTATCTTCACCAGGATAATCTCGTAAAGAAAGTCATCAGAGTATATGTGATATTGCAACCCAGTATTACAAGAATTTGAATGTATGGTCATTCTTTCTCCAACTGAGGACACAAAGGAAAAAAAGCCTGTGAGTAACTCAGTTAATAACCCTCAAATGTATTCCAAGTGACTCGATCATGGCAATCCCATTCGATACTGGCTTGAGGAGAGGACTTAGAAGTAAGTGGTTACAATAGGACTTAGGAACAGATGAGTTTGGAAGAGAGATATGTCTATGTGGAATGAGGAATGGTTATAATCTCATTGAAGAACCCTGCAAAAACCTTTACAGATGAGTTTGGTGAAAACTCCAATGGGCCATTTTAAATAATGCATAGCTCCTGAATCAGACTCAGAGATATCAGATTTCATTTGACCTTGTGTCGAGATTCAAAGAAACAGATTCAATTATAAGGCATTAAAAGTGACAAATGACCAAGATGAAGAAACTTGAATCTTTCTTAGTTAACACAGGTGAGCCATCACATATCATTAGGGCATGTCTTCCTTCAGTACATTGCTAGCAGATAATTTCAATGAGTAATAATTATCTTCATCACTAAAACGATTTCATTGGGCAGGAACTTTTCATATACTGTGTACTGCTGCTTGGCTATTTCCTAAAAGTGTTGTACAACAGCAGACATAGCACCCCTTTCCTACTAAATTGTGTCAAAGCACTAAAAGGGGCCTCTAACACTTCATTCTGGTTGCTATCACATTCTCCATATGATCTAAGCAGTAAAACCTTCAGTAGATCCAGACCTAGGGATTGTCTTCCAGAAGAGTGGGAGAGGAGAAACACATGGGAAGCTGTTTGGGGATGTAGGGAGGAAATTAGCTTTCCACTACCATTAAGCGATTTGCTTTAAGCTCAGAGATTACTACTGCTCTGCCACTGAACGATTAGCTACTATAAAAGGGAGTGATTCAGAGAGGATTTTTCAAGGAAAATTTACTGTGAAGGCTTTGTCATAAACCTCAGTCAAAAATAAATGTTACGAGGTGCCGGGAAATGTGCAGGGTAGTTTGCTCAGAAGAATGATACATAGTTCTCTCTACAGCATGGGTTGTAGACACTCCATAAATATGAAGGCGGGGGTTGATCTGACAGGTAGAAGATGGCAGGAGCCTATTTATTTATTTATTTACTCATTTATTTACTTATTTTTTCCTTATTTATTCATTTAATACCTGTTTTAAATACCTCTTCACACAGCTCTTTCAGAAGAAGGTGTGGACCTTTTCCAAAGTATGGATGCTCAAAACGCACTCTGTGATGACAGGGATGCTGAAAAATCCCATCTTCAGGGTTACCCAAGGATGAATTTAAAGTGTCCTTCCAGATGTGAGAGAGGACCATGAAGAGAGGAGAGTGGAGTGTCATTTGCATTCACTGTACTGGCCATCCAGATGTGAGAGAGGACCATGAAGAGGGGAGAGTGGAGCACCATTTGCATTCACTGCACTGACCATTTGCCTTATTTAATCTTATGACAGTTTTATAAAGTAAAGGCTTAATACCTTAATTTAGGACTTTGAAGGAAAAACAAAAGTGCTTCGGTGAAGTTAAAGATATAGACCTATAAATAAGAGGCAAGACTCAAGCCCAGGTAGTTTGACTAGAGATCTTCTATACTACCTACTCTGTTCTCAAAAGTTTTCAGCAATGAAATACGCATCAAGTCCAAGGTCAATGTCTGATGTGTCTTTGTCTGAATTCTATTAACACTAAAACATTCTGGGTGCCCTTATCTGTTCTTACCTGCAAACTAAAAAATAAAATAAAATGAAAAATAAGAATAAATAAAAAGATCTTGCCTGGCTGCCTTCTAAAGTAAAGCTCAACCCTGAGCTTGTGGGTATTGGCACTCTGAAGTAGTAGTTCTGTCCCTACAAGAGAAACACAAACATCCTTTCTACATATTCCCCTAGAAAATGTTCAGCAAACAGTTTCCTCCCAAGCTTCCATGTCAAAATGGAGTATGTTTCATGTTTTACACCAAAGGCCAGTCCTGGGCCAAGTTTAAATTAAGAACAAAAGTCACAGCAATGGCGCATCAGTTGTGGGTTTGGCAATGGCAAGAAAAGATACCCTCAAAGAAAACTCATACCTTTTATGGAAACCAAATATTGACCGCAGTTGGCACACAGAAAACTGCACGGACAAACAAAACTGCTGGAAAAACAAATCCAAATTACATAGGAATCTGACACCCATTCTTTACGGTGGAAAACCAAAGATAAAAATGAGTCATAATTTCATATTCTTGGAAAGGATAAATGCTCACCCATCTGGTAATATGTTTTAAAAATATTTCCCTGAAGATACCTAATATTTCCAATATTTTCTTACATAATAGACTAAGAATAACTTTGACATGTTAATGCCACCGGACTGATTAAAAACTCAGTTGTGAAAGAAAAAAATTAAAAAGAAAATTTAGTTGAACAATGTGTGATGGGTACTATGTAATTTAAGAATACTTAATCTATTCTTGTATGCAAACAATATTTCTAGAAGACAAGAGAAGAATATGCCCATGTCTCTGCCTTTGTCTTTGCAAGCAGGGATATTGAACTGGAGGAGAAATGGGTGCTGCAAAGGTGCCTTGGGTCATCTTTCTGAAGCAGAAAAGTCCCAAAGAATTTATTTTTTGACAGAGTAACCATATATGTATGTATGTATGTATGTATATACATATATGTATATAAATGCTCATCATCAACAAATTACCATGTGCTCATTGGCAGAAGAAAAAATATGATGTTTGCTCAGAGAAATATTTACTTGGCCTTTCTGAAATTAAATAAAGACCTCTTAATCTGTCTCCAAAAATGAATATGAAAAATGAGAGTTTTCTGAATCACGTATAAGAATGTAGACATCCACAGCAGAGACACGTTCCCAACTTAGTCTTCAGTGGACTTAAAATACTGCAACTCTGTTAGTTCATAAAAATGTTCAACATGGGTCCACCATCGCTTCCTGTGACTGGCTTGTTCTGTAGCTTTTCAGTTAATTTCTTTCAAGTTTTAATAAAAAAGTATAGAACTTATGCTGACCTTCCCTTTGAAATGCTAATAGTATGCCCTGGTATGCTATTATCCTATGTGTCTTTACACATTAAAATTATGAGAGTCCATTTCTGTTTCTACATATTGCCCCAAGGTTCATGGAACATGTTTCCTAAAACACAGAAAGCTAATAAAATCTGACAGTCCAAAGAAAGCCTGCCTCATTGCTGAGGCAGGAGGAGGTTTCTTCATGCCTTCTTACAATTTTCATTTGAATACTGTCTTTTGTAGGAAAAGGTAAGCTACTTCATTTAATCTGCACCAAATAGAAGAATCTCCCTTACACAGCTCTCCAGTATAGTCTGTTGCAGCAGGAGTATAGGGATACTTCTTGAAGATTATTCTTTGTAGAAAGAAGTCAATGACTAGAGAGATGCCTCAGGAATTAGAAGACTTGGTCAGGCATGCCAGACAACCAGAGATAGATTTTAAATCTCAGGGTGGAAGAAAGTACCCTCAACAATGTACCATAAGAAGCATGTGTGTGAGAGAACACACACACGCACACACGCAAGCACACACACACACACAACCACACACAGAATAACAAGCTAACATTAAATTAAAGCTTTAAGATTTAACTTAGGATCAGGACCATTGATAATTTAGATTCTAGAAGAACCCTCGCCAGCCTCCTTCAAGCCCATCTCATCTATCAAGCAACTTACTTAAAACAGATTTGGGCCCCTCAGATATGGCCATCCATCCCGGAGCACAGTGTACCCATGACTTTCTTTGATCCTTACTACATTTCTATCGTGCCTACAGTTTTGATGTTTATTTTTAGTAACCACATCATATTGCTGGCTCATGTTAAATTTATAGTCATATAAAAAGCCTCAGCCCAACATCATTTGCTATCAAGCTGTGTCTCCATGATTTAAAACTTGCTCACATTGATTTTTTTTTTAAAAAAATAAATATTTACATTTAAGTGTCACACTATTATTTTGATGGACTCTGTCTGTTCTTCTTGCTTCTATGTCTGGTTCTTTCATCTGTCACATTAAAACTCTTATGGTTTTATCACCTGCAATATATCTTTTATGAATTCATTTAAGTTTTACAAGTTCTTCAAAAGTTTTCTGCTTGACAGAGTCAAAGCAGAAACTTCAAGGCCTGATCCTTGAATGCCCCTCAACAAAGTAGAATTATTCAGTGTAGTCTCTATTCCTCCCACTATGATTATTTCCCCTGCATCTTTACTCAATGTGCACTCACTACAGAAATACATAAAAGTTTTCCTTTCATTACGCCTCAGCTCTAAAAACCTCCCCTTACTCCAGTTCTTCAGAAACCCCTGGTAAAAGTTACAAGATACTTGTAGGTTGGTCAGCAGTTTATAGTGCTACAGGAACAGCTGAAAACATTAAGTCATTGGGTCATACTTTTGAATGAAGTATTGGAATTTCAGGCATACCTGGAACATAACCTTGAATGGATTTTTACACTGCAGAAACTGCCTGAAACATAACATTTAATTGAGTATTGGGACTGCATACGTAGAGCATACCCTTGAATGGAAAATTAGGATTGTACATCCCTTTTCTCTCATATTCCCTACGGTACCATGAGGTCAACATGCCTCTGTCACTGTGAACTCTTGTCCTCTGATAGTCCACTGACTAAATAAAGCTCGTCTGCAATTAAGTTGATTTTTCTCGGGTATTTGTCATAGCAAAAGAAATGTGACTAAGACAGAATCTTCTCTGGTTCATAAAGAGATGTTTTTCAACATGAATGGTTTCTAATGTGAATTTATGTGCCATATTGATTGTCCCAGATGTAGATAGCTATTTATCTTTGAAGCATGTACTGTGACAGACAGAAAGAAATAAAGTCAAATTGAAACCACAAGCCACCTAATAAATGGGTATTCTTTTTTTTTTTTAAAGATTTATTTATTATGTATAAGTACACTGTAGCTGTCCTCAGATGCACCAGAAGAGGGCATCAGATCTCATTATGGGTGGTTGTGAGCCACCATGTGGTTGCTGGGATTTGAACTCATAACCTTCAGAAGAGCAATCGGTATTCTTGCCCACTGATCCATCTCACCAGTCCTGTAAATGGGTATTCTTACCTGCTTGTCGGCTTTTGTTATTTTGTTTTATGGCAAGAACAATAGAATGTATCTTAGCAGATTATAATTATATAGCACAATATTGTTAACTATGGTCAACGTGCTATATACCAGAGCCTTAGAACTTTTCCATCTCAGGCTTTGCAAGAAGATATGGCCACAACACTGAACGCCTGGTGAAACTATCCATCCCAAACCATTATACCACCTTTTATTTCTTAGGAAAAACATTTTAAAATATAATTAAAAGACAAGAATATATATAGTATATAAATAAAAGACAAGAATATATAGTATATAAATATATAATAATGTCAGAAGCTGTACCTTTAAAGTCTCACTAACATGGCTGCCTAGACATGACTGGGACAAGAATGATAGCAAAAGACATGCTAACATTGGAAGGGAGAAAATTCAAGTTCAAGAAACTAAGAAGTACATGCAACTAGGGCGAGGGAGAAAGAGTCATCCGCAGAAAGAGCTCACTGATTGCTTATCTATTACCTAATGGTCAGGATTGAAAATGTGCATGTGTGCATGAGTGTGCAAAAACGTGCATGTGTGTGTGTGGGGGGGGTCTGGGTCTGGGTCTGTGTTTCTTTGTATGTGTCTGTATGTATATATGTATGTGTATGTGTGTATACTATGCTCTCATATATATGTAATAATAATTAAAGAAATAGAAACTATGAATTCAAAAGAGATGGTTGTACTTGTCATACATGAGAATGTTTAGAGAGAGGAATGGGGAAGGGAAATGATGTAATTATATTATGATCTCAGAAACTAAACCAAGAAAATTCATATACAAACGTACAGTAAGGCCCTGGTTTCAAGGCACCAAACATTTCAAGAAAACATTTTCATAGTTGCTAAATTATAATTGAATCTGAAAACCATCTATTTAACTTTTAGATATATTTCACTTTTAATAACAATTTAGACTCTGACATTTAGCAGAATGAAGAAGCAGAAGTAATAATCCTGGAAAAATGAGTCATTACTTCATCCTTCCAAAGCTGAAAGTGGCTTCAGTGTGGTGGGCAAGAATCAAGTTCCCAATTGGAGACTGCCTAGCATCACCACCTCAGGGCTTAGACAAGCTTCTTCCTTCAGGGTGTACTTACAACCACTGGAGCACTTTTTTCATATTTTATAATTATTACCACACCCCACTTTCCTTTCCTCATCTCGTCCTACAAACACACCCCCATTTTTTGAGAAGAGATTATTTCTTAGGTTTTCACTCATCTTTCAAAGGTCTTAAAGCTGTGTTGGTGATGTAATACAATATATATGGTCATATATGCATATTTAGATACGTTGATGGAGATAGATGGGTAGACCAATGCTCTTTTATTGCTCACTGAGCAAGTAAGCTCATTTCTAAAAGGCTGTCATTATTATTTACTATTGAGAGATGGCTTTGTACAGATTTCTAATGGAAATAGCATTTCTTGACAACCACCTGCCTTCATGTAAATTTATCTGGCTATCATCTAAAGCTGTTTTCATGCTATGGGAATATAGTTGAATAGCGATATTTTAGACTATATGATTCCACCACAGTAAGATATACTATCTATCTATCTATCTATCTATCTATCTATCTATCTATCATCTATCTATCTATCTATCTATCATGTAAAGCAACGTTTTCCAACTCCCAATGTAGGTAGAATATGAAGCATGGTGTTACTTTCAACAAATGCATGTACAATTAGATGTCATAGTACTGAAAGAGTTATCATTTGCCTCTATTTTACAACTGTATCTCAAGTTCTCCAGCAATCAGCTTCCCAACATTCACTGGTGATTTCAAAGCTACAGCCTTATGTTTAGCTCTTAAGTCATAATCCATCTTCAGCATCTGGCTAAATTTTTAGTCTGAGATTTTACTGTTGGATTTCCTTGATCCCGGTTACATATCTGTTCTACCACCTATTTCAGTTTTCACCGCTGTCTTCTTTATTTGAGAGTTCAATTTTCTTTGTTCTCTTCCATAACGGACTTCTAGAAAGCTTACAAGTCATCAAGAGTGACTTGAGTAAGTGATTCTGAGAACTCACTATAGCTCAGCAAAGCTTATTCCCATCCTAACTGACAGGATCACATTCTCAAAACCCTTCCCTATCACCACACATCCTGTGACCCTTCCTTCCTTGAGTACCTTCAGCTCATTTAAAAGTTGTTTAATGCTAAGCCTTCTCTTTGCTCTATAGAGATGCCATTTGAACCTCCTCCCTCCTTATCTGAAGATGCAGTTGTCTTAATCTTCACTTAATCTTCATGTTTCAATGTATTCCACTTTCTTAAAAATGAACTTGATTTTAGCTATCAGACTCAATCCTATCTTTGGCAAATCTGTCAATTGAATTCGCTCATTCATCACTGTCTAACACCCATATACAGTTGGCTCCTCGTACTACGATTGCCAACGAATGTCATGGTCACATAGTCCAAATCCGGAAAGATAAAGTTGGAGAAATCTTAGCTGCACCCAGACTGAATAAACCGTAACAGTAAGGGATCAAACTTCTTATTCTCCTATTTGCCCTCAAGAAAAATGGATACAACAAACAAATTCAGAATCATAAAAGTGGTCATGGCAAGAAACTGAGATTTGCCAGTATAATACAATAATAAAACAATTCCATTAACCAGAAATATACCTTCACAACTATATAATGCCTTCTAATATAATAATAAATAAAAACTCTGTTTAACTCAGTACTTCAAAAATAACTTTTACTATAAATTAACAGAAGAATGAACAGCAGTAATGAAAGAAAAGCTATAATATATAAGAGAAAAAAGTAAAGTTCAAAGAGATTACTATAATCTTAATGAAGGATATACTTTAATTAAATCTTGTATTACATATAGACAGATCTCACAGTGTGTTTTGTATAAGGATCAACAAGTATGAAAAAGCATAAAGTCAGGAAAACTCATAAATAGAACAAAAAAGATTAATTTCCTCTCTGTCTCATTTGGAAAACTAAATTCCTGGGTAAATACTAAGTAGCAAGTACCATTTTGAAGAGAAAAAAATTATCTGACTTTTTTATTAAAAATAGTTGTTTTCATACAATAGTTTCTGGTTATAGATTTCCTTCCCTCAACTCCTCCCAGACCCCTTTCACTTCACCCTCCCAAATGAACATCATTTCTTGTTCTTTCTCAGAAAACAAACAGGCATCTAAATAAGAGAAAGAAAATAATAAAAAAAAAAATAAAATAAAACCTGAACAGGTCAAAATAAGCAAATAAATAGCAACAAAAATAAACCAAAGAGCTAAAGAAAAAGTATAACAAATGTGTGTAGATGGTAAGACACACACATTGGCAAACACAGAAAATAACTCGAAACCCAAACATAGAAACAATATATCAGCAAAATATCTATAGTGATAAAAATAGAAAAAAATTACACACACAATGTATTAAAAATTAAAATTATTACTAACCATTAAATTTATACCCAGCATATTTTAATTCATAAATGAAACTACTGAGGAGTTAGAAAAAGGAGTAAAGGAGCTGAAGGGGTTTGCAACCCCATAGGAAGAACAACAATGTCAACCAATCAGATGCCCCCAGAGCTCCCAGGTACTAAACCACCAATCAAGGAGTACACATGGAGGGACCCATGGCTCCAACTACATATGTAGCAGAGGATGACCTTGTCGGGCAGCAATAGGATGGGAGCTCCTTGGTTCTGTGGAGGCTCGATAGATGCCCCAATTTAGGGGAATTCGAAAGTGGGAAAGCACAGAAGCAGGGGAGGGAGGATGGGATAAGGGGTTTCCAGAGGGAAACTGAGAATGGGGATAACATTCCAAAGGTAAATAAATAAAATATCCAATAAAAATTAAAGATAAATAAAAATAAAAAAGATGTTATCAGTAATGCAAAACTATTTACTAAGTAAACATTTGCAGATATCCTGAGTGAGTGAGAAATCAAAAGTTAGACAGTGGCACAATGAAATCATGGTGCTGGCATTCTAGTAGTGAGAAAAGAAACAAAACCATAAAAATATTTTTATAAAAAATATTAATGAAACTATAATAAATCCTCAATTTTGAAAGCAATACATAGACACTTAACATATTCAGATCACTGAAGGATATATATTAGACATGACCGTGTCTCAACACAATTCATCTACTTGGTCTACTCTCGATTCTTCATACAGGAAATCCTGATCTTTTTCAGAATTATCCCAAATGTTTCAAACTTTAGGAACTATTAAAGGCTTCTAAACTTTCCATATATCTTCTTATGAAGTGATCACAAGAATTAATTCAGTACCAAAGTAGTAGTGGTCCTAGGGAGAGAATGAGATTTACTGATATGAACAAAAAAATAATCTGAAAACATAGAAATATACTATCTATTACAGTTTTTTTGTTAATGTACTTGTATTTTATTTATTTATTTATTTATTTATTTATTTATTTATTCATTCATTCATTCATTCATTCATTCACTTTACTTCCCAATTGTGCCCCTTGGCCCCATCTCTGCTTTCCTCTCAGTCCTGCCCTTACAAATCCCTCCCTCATTAATCTTTCCCCTTTTCCTCAGAGAAGGGGAAGTTCTCCTTGGGTGCCACCCTACCTGGAACACCCAGTCATAGTAGGCCTAATCACATCCTCTCCCACTGAGGACTAACTAGGTAGTCCAGTTAGTGGAAGGGGATCCAATGGCAATCAACAGAGTCAGAGACAAGTATTCATAGATGTGTGAGCTTACTTCTGGGTCTTCAATTTAATTCCATTGATCAACCTGCCTGTTTCTGTACATGCAGTTTTTATAACTATTGCTCTGTAGTATATATATATATATATATATATATATCTTGTGATTAGGGATAGAGATTCATCCAGAAGTTCTTTTATTGTTCAAGATTGTTTTGGCTATCCTGTTTTTGTTTTTTGTTTGTTTTGTTTTTCCATATGAAGTTGAGAATTTCTCTTTTAAAGTCTGTAAAAATATGTGTTGGAATTTTGATGGGGATTGCATTGAATCTGTAGATTGCTTTTGGTAAAATGGCCATTTTCATTATATTAACCCTACCTATCCATGGAAGCATGAGAGATATGTCCATCTTTTGGTATCTTCTTCAGTTTCTTTCTTCAGGGACTTGAAGTTCTTGTCACACGGGTCTTTCACTTGCCTGGTTAGAGTTACACCAAGTTTTATATTATTTGTGGCTATTGTGAAGTGTGTTGTTTCCTGAATCTTTTTCTCATCCCATTTATCCTTGAGTAGTATAAAGGATAAATAAAATAAAATAATATAAAATCACCTCTTCTCTCTGAGGTGATTTTGTATCCGGCCACTTTGCTGAAGTTGTTTATCAGCTGTAGGAGTTCTCCAGAAGACCTTTAGGGATTGTGTATGTGCATGTCATATCATCTGGGACTAGTGATGTTTTGCCGTCTTCCTTTCCAGTTTGTATCCCCTTGATCTCCTTTTGTCGTGCTAGCTAGAACTTCAAGTACTATATTGAACACACAGGGGGATAGTGGGCAGCCTTGCCCTATCCAGTATTTTAGTGAAATTGCTTTAAATTTCTCTCCATTTAATTTGATGTTGGCTATTGGCTTGCTGTATATTGCTTTTATTATGTTTATGTATGCACCAAGTATCCCTGATCTCTCCAAGATTTTTAACATGAAAGGGTGTTAGATTTTGTTAAAGGCTTTCTCAGCATCTAATGAGATGATCATGTGATATTTTTCTTGTGTTTTCTCCTCAATAAGGTCCATGTTTTCCTTACCCAAGACTCTAATCTCTGTTGTACATTATCTTATCAATTTCTAGATTGCTATTTTTATACATTTGCTAAAGCATTTTGACTGTTTACCTAGAACTTTTATGTATTATCAATGCTGCTTAAAAAATAAAATGGTGGCCCATTTGGTAAAGCATGTATCAATGTTAAAGTTACTACTACATTGCTTTTTTGTACGCATGTCCACATCAGGTTAACAATTATAAAGTGAAAATTTAATAAGACAAGTAAAATCTATCAGTTATAATAACTGAAAGCAGCATGTCTTAAGTTGCAATTATAACATTTCAGTCACAGAGGTAAAAAGAACTGAAATTTTTCTATTTATTATACTACTAAAGAAATAGAGAAAATTATTCATGATAATATGTGTGGAACCAACTCAACTGAAAGAAATCAAAGCTGTCTATGTTCTTTGAAGCATTACTGATATTCTTACAATCCATACAAATGATTGTTTAACCATACTTTATAATTCCTGTTATAATTTTCTTTTAAGCAATTACAATGCAAAAATTACATTATGAATTATAGAAAATATAATATTTGGTCTTTATGTTTTAATACTTAAAGCTTCTGAATGAGCTTCATTCTCTCTTTATAAGACAGTTCAGCACATGGACCTGAACTGCTCATCACTGACATCATTTGGATTACTGTAACTTTCTGGAATCTGCTAAACTGAGTAGAATGGTTGAGGTTCGGATATAATCTGTTGACTTCTCATAAACTTACTTTTATATCACTTTTAAAATTTGCTGCTACAGAAAAGGCTATGTTGTGGGTGAACTTAGTTTAAGTTGGAAAGATACAATTTTCACTATGAGGTTAGAATTTTCTATTTAATACATTTTTCTACAAAATTAAACCTGTCTTGTAGGGATCTGGGGTGATTTTAACATATAATGTTCAGGTAGCCAAACATGTTAATTTTCTTTTGACTTACTGTAGAGCCATTTTCAATGCTTACATATATGCCGAGCTATGAGTTTAAAAGCCACATTTTCTTTGTGAACATGCATATTAACTAAAAGAGAGAGATAGATAATGGATATAAAAAGAAAATGATACATGATGTTAAAATATAGAAAGATGTCACTTCAAGGAATATAATTTATTTATCTGTCAGTCTGTCAATCAGTCAGTCTGTCTATCTTTATCTACCTATCTTCATTTATCTATCTGTCAACTATGTCTGTCTGTCTATCTATCTATCTATCTATCTATCTATCTATCTATTTATCTATCTATCTATCTATCTATCCACCTACCTACCTCCATACCTACCTATCTTCACTAACCTGTCTGTCACCTATCTATCATCTATCTTTATCTATCAGTACATCATCTATCATCTTTCTCTCTATCATACATATTTCATTGCCAAGTTTCACATGCCAAATCTGCTTTATTTATGCATCAAGCATGCTGAACAGTAAGCTCTCATCCTCATGCTACTTGAGGATCTGTGTTTTAAATTGCATGGCCTCGTCCCTGAAACAACACTGCGTGGCAGGTACTTTTACACAATTTTAGCTGATGAAAAGATTAATTATATGCTTCAGACCTCACCAGTTTAATGATGCAGCTAGGACATGACTCTAAATTTAGTTTTAGAAGTCACAATTTTAACCTCTATTTTGTTTATTCTTAATTTCTTTTCCCCAGAGTAATTTTTTAAGTATAATTTGCTTTTGCGAAATACAGAAAATTTAATTTCCTAAATATATAATTTTACTAATATATATGCTTGTGTAATCACTACTTGAATCTCAATATATATGTACATACATGTTTGCGTTATTGTGTCTGTATTTCATTAATTATGATTGGTTTATTTTATCTTTGTGTATAGGTCAGAGGACAACTTGCAACAGTTAGTTCTCTACTTCCAAAATGTGGGCTCTGGGGATCAAACTATGGTAGTCAATATTGGTGGCAATATTCTTTTCCTACTGAGTCATCTCATTGGCCCTAGGAACACAAACAATGTCAACAAAGAGTAAAATAATACCTAAAAACTCACTAAGTAGCTGCAAGTGTTCTGGTCTCATTTTTTTCTTGTAGCTTTAAGGACCATGCAACGTTGCCTCCATTTCTCAATAGAACTGAAACACAAAGCAGAGCCTGAACACTTTCATCCCTCTAATTGGTAATCCAAATCCTTTAGGATTAAGAAGGGATGGCAAGAGAAATTAAAAGTGGAACAGATTTTAAAGCTCAAGGAAGAATTTTAATTACCAATATAAGTTTTATTTTCAATTCAGAATCAAATTCAACTCAGCTCGAATGTATATAGTGAGTTATTACTGCCAGACATACCAAAATAATATAAAGTAAATATGCAGGTTCAGGAACCCCTGTCAAAAATATGAGCTGAGCAGCAGAAGATATTCTTGAAATATATTCTGATTTTAAAGAAGAAAATGTGATCTTAGAAGGAGAAGAAGGAAGAGGTTTTTTTTAAAGGAGTGTTTGCAGAATTGATGATAGGTAATGAAAAAATGTCACCAAAAATGACAAATAGAAAGATACACTGACACTGTAGGAGCTTCTAGACTATGTTCAGATTCATCAGACCAATGCACAGCCCTGGGAAAACTTGTAACGCTAGAAAATAGTAACTGTTGACATCAGAAATAATTTACAGCCAATGGATAGCTATAAATCGTTCCTCCAAAGTGTATAGCATTTTCCATTTAATTTCTCATGTTACCTACTATTTTTCTGTTTGAAGATGACATATATAGATACACCATAAGGTTCCCTTGCCACATGGACTCAATTCCTTGATGGCACACTCATCTTTAAGTTCCCTCACTCCCACCTCGTCATTGGTGATTCTTGGTTGAGATTAGAATAGCGCAGAAGCTCCTGGACAATTCTGAGATCATGATCAGTATCTACTAACCACCCAGGCATAAAGCATATACAGACATCCCAGGGGCCTTTTCAAAGTATGAATTCCTTCTTTACCACAGAGATGATAGAGAGTAGGAAAGTACCAGAATGAATGGTTTTCATGTTACCCTAGTAGATCCTACATACAAGAAAGATATTTGTTCATGTTTTGGATAAGGGCAAATTTTCCAAAGATCTCAAAGCTAACAATCCCTTACTTTTCAACTGTACTCCGTGTCTCTCTTCTTTAATATACATAGTCATCTGGTTACTAAGTCTTCTACCTGCAGATCCAACAAAACTTCAAACCAAATAAAAATGCTATATTTCTCTTTTCCACATACCTTTCTTACTTTACTCTCCTTCAAAGTTACAATGAAAATTTAGACAAAGAATAGTTCTTAAATTCAATTATTTTCTCCCTTGAAGTATTACACAGCTCTTGAACCAGCCACATCACAATTATGTTTCCCCAATGTGAAGAATATCATATTCTTAACAAACATCCAGAGAGGCTTGCAATATTATTTAATAGCAAATCTATTATATTTACTGATGTTCATACATTTGTTTACTGATGATCAGCATTTTCCAGAAAGAAAACCAATTGAACTTCAACTGGCTCTTGGTGGGTCTGACTCTGAAACATCAAGGTTACCAGGGGAGATTTCCAGTCAGATGAAGCAAACAACCTTGGCAGTGCCCTTCAGTAGGAAGTGTGATGGTGTTAGTACTCTGTGTTTACTTTCACTCAGCAGGAACAGTCAAGGTTGTCACATTAGGCAGTTCTGTGAAGCAGAAATATTTTTAATAGAAATGTTCTGGAGGCATTGGCTTTGGGCTGCACAGAGTCCCTGGAAACAGTGTTTTAATGTCCCATACAGGCTGACTCGTTCCTTCCCCCATTTGGAGCCTAAACAAACAAATAAATAAGTAATAAGGCAAATTGTGCAATTTTCTGCATGCCTATCTTTGAGGCCAGGTTGTAAATCATCTGTGTGGGCTGTAAAATTATATCCCATACACAGATCTAAAACCTCAGTTGTTATTACTGCCCGACTTCCATGGGTTTCATTGATTACTGCTTCAAAACTCAGTGTTAGTTCTAGGTAAAGTACTCATTATGTGCAGACAGGGGACGTTTTCCTTAAAACTTATCATTGGCTCAACTTATATCCAGAATCTGGGAATTAGGACAGCACAGGAGCCTTGGATTTCAAGTGCACAGTTATCCTGAAGATTTAAAAGTATATAAATGAAGGTATTGAAGATCTCAAATGCAACAAGAAATCAGGGAAAGAAGAAAGGACGACTTCATAGAAGACAAGGAAGTAAGGAAGGGAGTTTGGCAGGTTATCAGAACTCTGGCTTCTAACATTACTTTTGTCGTCATAGGACCAGTGAACAAAAACATGCCCATCCTTACTATATCCAAGTTCAGTGTGCTATCAGTATCCACAGGCTAATTGACCATGAAACGTTTTTCAGTAGTTCCTTTTTCATTCAGAAACTCTTCTTTACAACTAGATGATTTTTTTTTCATCTCTAAAGTAATATGTATAAGAGTCTATAAAGGTGGGTCAGTGGATAAAGTAATTGGCAAGAGAGGACTGAAGTTCAAATGGACAAGGGTGTCAGCTCACCTGCAGTTCCCACACCTAGGGGGAAGGGATGAAGATCCCTAGCCAAGCTGGCTGGCTAAACTATCGAAATGGCAAAATCTGGAGTCAGCAAGAGAGACTTTGCCTCAATAAATAAAACTGGAGAGATGTTAAGACATGTGGCATCCACCTTGAGGCTCCACATACACATGTATCCTCACACATGAAAACACACATACATACCCAAAAGGCATATAAATATAAACACGAAATCTCCAGTGGCATTAAATCTACTGAGAATCTTTACTGTCTCTCTTTCCTTCCTTCTAAATGTCTAGCTAGAGTCTATCAGCCAAGCTGTGTTTCCTCCCTTCCTTCTTTATAATTTGCTGTCAAGGTCTTCTTTCATTCTCTAAACCAAAAACAAAACAAGAAAGGGAAAAGAAAGAATAAAGAGACAAAATTAGACCAGTAACATTACTTTCTGAAGAGTTTGGTGCTGAGGAAAACATAGTCATCCCCACCCTTGGGGCCTGCTCACCGTTCCCTTTGTTTCATGAAACCATTCTTTGCTGTTTCCCACAGAAGACTCCACGATATCCTCTGTGGGCTTTGCTTCTAACCAACATTTCTACGTGACTTTCCCCTGCAAACATAAATACAGTATTTCCTCTTCCTGACTGTGCTACATCTATTGGTAAGGTGACCACAAACAATGTTCCGGAACTCTGCAGTATCTTCTTGGGTTGACCATAACTAGGTCTAGTTTATACAAGTTATCTTCACAGGTGATCCACACAAGTGAAACTTGGACCCATAAATCCACACTGACTTTCTCCCCATTTCTTTGAGACTTTAAACCAAACACAACATTTTTTTCCACAAGGAAGTTCTCACAACACACAGAGTCCAGATCTCTTAAGCTAAACTCACATGTTTAAAAAAAAAATCCCACAAATACTATTTCTCCTGCTTTCCCCATGACACCAAACGGTGCTTCGTCTCTGCTTACCCAGTCACAAATACAGGAATGAAGGCCCTTTGCCTCTTTCACACTTCCACCAAGTAGCCTTAAATTACCTCCTTAATGTCTCCAATATCTGTCCTTTCCCTTCCCTTCTGGTAACACTTTAGATATTAACCAATGGCAATTTCATATGTTTTCTCACCGTTTTATCCATATTTCATAGTTCCACTTTATTTTTATACTACTGCTGGAAAACCCTTTATAAAACAAGTCCCAAAACAGTCATGCTGGTTTCCCAGTTCAGTGGCTCCTTCTTATGCTCAAGCTAAAGTCTTAATGTCTTCCACACAAGCCCATTAGTGATCTACTTCCTCTTGTCTCCAGGCTCTCCCTCTGCAGCAATGTTCTCTCTGGGTCCAACTCTTCTGAAGTCTAGCTCATGTGCCTCTCGCATCTTTGCTCTACTTCTGTCTGTTCTTCATTATATTTCAGCATCTCAAAACTGTGAACCTTCCCTGGCAAACCTCACCCACCCTACTATATCAAGGACCACTTGGGAGAGCAAAAGATACTAATGTCCCTAATAAAGAAATCACAGCTAAGCAGAGACACCAGGCTTTTTGCTGTGGTTCCAATCCACACATTACAAATTCAGGAGTCAGATTTTTGTGTTTTTTTTCCTCTTCACTCTGTTTTCAAACTCTTCCCTGTCTGCTGACTCATACTCTATCTCCCCTAAGCCAGTTCAGACTTCTCCCACAGGAAAATGCTCTTAGCCTTGTGCTAACAGCAGGGTGGGCCTCTCTGTACTTCAGTTTGGCCTTGATGGCTTCATTCTGACTGCAATTGTGCTACATTTGTAGTTTCTGGCAGGCTCAGCATTTTGCCACTATTTTTTTTTAATTAAAACATAATTTCATATTACAAACACTACCTGGAACATTTTAAAGTATAATAACACTGGAAAGATTTCACAGGAGCAGCCCAGCAGTCTCTCTTCAGCAGGTTCAGTTCACAGAAGGCAAGGATGCTAACTCATTTCTCTATTACTTTCTTAATTTTTCTCCAATGGACCAATGCTAACCACATTCTTCCCTTCATTTGCAAATTCTACACTCTCTTCACTTCTTGTAACAGGAAAGCAGATTCTTCTTTCTCTCCTAGTTTTGCTTTCCTTCCCTAAAAAACATTTCTCCAACCACAATGTGAACAGAAATGAACAATAAACTAGAGTAACCAGTCAAATGGGTGTTTGGTTACAGATTACAGATAATTTGCTTTCTTATATTGGTGATTGGTTTTTGTAGAGGTTATTGCCAATTCTAAAGAAGCAGAATCTTCTGACACATTCCCTGCACAGATGCATAGAGAACTCTCTATTAGAGCATCTATAACCAAGTGGTAATTGTATTTTTTCCTCCAAAAGATTCTCTTTAAAACTTTTTCTCCCTCTACAAGCAGAGTTTGTTGACTTTCGGCCAAAAATTGTCTTCATTTTTTTCTGGATATCACTCACCCCCTCTTCTGTGTTGGCTCTCCTAAATTTTGGTCTCACACTGCTTTAAATCTCACATTTTCTGTTGCCTTGATGGACCACAGGTGACTGGCTGGCAGGGAAAACATAAAAGGTGACCTTGTGTTTTCTCCTGTATGGCTTTTAACATTTCTTTTGGTATCAGTTCCATCACTGAGAAGTTAGTTTCAGGCTCTGAGTTAATGATTGCTTTTCTGTTTGTTTATATATACACCGGTGTGTGTGTTGGGGGATGTTGTTTTTTCTTGTGTGATTTTTTTTTTTTATTTCTACAGAAGTACTTCTATTAGGAGTATTTTTCTTTATTCTGAGTATTCTATATTTTGAATGTTACAGTAGTAATAACATAAGCAATGATGGTCGTATTCTGTCCGAGTGTCCCTGCCATTCATTGCACATATCATTCAATCAGTAATTTCACTCGGACATCTCAATAGATTAAGTTTTAATCTTTTCCCTTTCATTTTCTTTTCTTTTAAATATAAGAAGATGAAATGAAAACTAGCACATCGAAATTGGACAAAAACAAACAAACAAAAGGAAAAAAGCCCAAGAGAAGGCACACGAATTAGAGAGCCACTTGTTTGCATACTCGGGAAACTTATGGATACAGTGAACTATAAGCCAAAATATGTAAGCTGAGGACCTGCTGCAGACACGTGCAGGCCTTGTGCATGTTGCTTCCATATCTGTGACTTCTTATGAACTTTGGTCACATTGATTGAGAGAGCTTTGTTTTCTTTGTGTCCTCCATCTCTTTGGGCTCATATACTCTTTTTGCTTCCTCTTTTATGAGGTACCATGAGCCCTGAGGGTAGGGATTTGATGGACGCATCCCTTTTAGGACTAAGTGCTTCATGGTGTCTCATTTTGAATATTGTCTGGCCATGGATGTCTGTATTTGTTATCATCTGATGTAGGAGGAAGATTCTATGATGATGGTTAAGTAAGGCACTAACTAATCTAAGAGTATATAGCGGGATGTTATTAGGAGTCATTTTATTGGTATCTTCTTTTTCTTTTTCTCTTTCTTCTTCCTACTCTTCTTCCTCTTTTTCTTCTCTCTCTCTCTTACTCTCTCTCTCTCTCTCTCTCTCTCTCTCTCTCTCTCTCTCT
>JADRCC010158152.1:0-10397 GCA_019843855.1 Hylomyscus alleni
GTCTCTGAGGGTCAGCCAAGCCAGGACCTCCTCAGAGTCTGGGAAGGTGAGTTCTTCCTGTCCAAAACCCCAAGGAAGACCTGCAGCAGTCTTAAGTCAGAGAGCATTCTGGTGCCGTTCTCAGAGTGGCTGTGATCATCAGTCCCCTTCCCAGCTTGCTCCTGCAAGAATTAGGGTCAGAAAGTTACAAGGTGGACTTGGCAAAGGACTATAAGAGTGTTCCTCTGGTCCTCCACGTAAGGACTGAGGGCCAGGAATGATTCCAGGCCATGCTGCTGGGTAGGAACCTGGGGGGAAGATGGGTCGGTAGGGATAGAGGGGGGTATTCCTGGGTGAGGCATCGTTCCGTTAATGGGAAGAGGGGTCCTTCCCGAGGCCCTTCAAGGGTGAGTGGAATCAGAGGTCTTCCCTAAGGGTCCTCTCTCATCCTGACACAGGGAGAAGGGAGCTGGATTCTTATCTGACAGAAGGCTTTTTAGGCTTGCTGAGATACTGGGTATCCTCCAGGACCGGGTCACCATCTTGTTCAAAATTGGTACAGGGGTCCAGGAGTTGTGGGAGGGGGCACTGGGTTGCACAGATGGCTGTGAGGTGGCCTTGAGCCCCGAGGACGACTGTGCATCAGAGCTGGGAACTCTGACAAGCTGAGAGAATCACACATTCAGCCCTGATCTTTGAAGACTAGAGGGCAGAAGATTGGGAGAAGGTTCTCCAGTTATACATAAAGCAGGTACTGGGACTCAAAAGGAATGTCCGGGGCAGAGCCTGCGGGAAAAGCTAGAGCTAAGCTGTAGGTCCTGAGCTCAGGAAGAAGGCCCACAAATGAGAGAGATAAAATACTTCTAGCTCAGTATGAAGGCAGGATACACTCAGGGCTAGGTGATTCAGGCCTCAGGTACAAACCCTAGCAGGAGGCATCCAGATACAGAGTCTTGGGCAAAGTGAGAATGGCGTCTACTGTACAGATCCACCTCCATGCCTGACACTGACAACTTGGGCTATACACGGTGAAGGAATTGGAAATGAGACATGAAGTTAGGTCGAGGCTTTCAGAAAGGGCATTATGGTAAGCTTGGAGCCAGAGTTTTGGCTTCATAGTTGTACCAGAATCAGGTATGCATGAAAATGGGGGGCAGGGGAGGCAAGGCAGGCAGGGCAGGCAGGGCATGCCAGAACACACTGTTGCCTGAAATGTGCCTCCTGCCAAGTCTCTGGGTACTCTGGTCTGGGTCGTCCTTCCTGCTCCATTTGAAGGTACTAAGGGGCTTTGGAGGTGAGAGATCAAGCAAGTGTGTCCTTAGGACGCTACCTAATCAACATTGCCCCTAAGTTGACTGTGAGTCTGTCTGGTAAAGATGGGGGGAGGGATCAGTTAAGACCCTGTTCTTTCCTCTCTTGTGTCTAGTTCCTCAAGCTCTCCCTGCGCCAGGCTAGCTCCTCTTAGGCCCCTCCTGCTAGGGGGTGTCCTCACCCAGGTCCTTCTGGCTCCAGGTTCTTCTCTCTCATTTCCCTTCTTCTTCCCTCTCTTTCCTAGGCTAGAAGACTGTCAGAGTTGGCTGACTATGGAAAAGCTTGGCCCTCAGCACGTCCCAACTAGACCCACAGTGTCCCTGCTCATTCAACCCCAGCACAATAAATGCCTGTGACAGAGGAATGGGCTGGCCGTCCTTGCCTTCACGGGGAGTGTGAATTGGGTGGGTGAGGCCTTCCAGCCCTTCAAACATGGTGAGCCAGACCTAGGCAGAAGCTAGAGGATCTGATTTGGGGGCCGCAATATCCTCTGGGACACTTGCCTTTGTTCATTCTACTTTGTTGATCTAACCCCCTCCTTAATCTCAGAAATAGAGAAACACTCATACTTAACCAGCACCTGGCTTGAGGCTAGGGAGCAGGGAGCCTGATGTCACCCCAGGGATCTCCTGAAGCCCAGATCCCAGGTGGGGCTGAAAAGGAAGTGCCCAAGCACAATGCCTCAGAGTATGGTACCCAGCTACCACACCTTGCAAGGTACCCGGTAAGGGCTTTCTCAGAGCTGTGGACCAGTTTCCCTGGGTCCTCTTAGACCTCATAGTGAAAGTCAGGGCTCTGTCTCAGAGCTGAACTTAGATTAAGATTCAGATACACCTTTAGTTCTAGTAATTAGGAGGTGGACGTTTGTGAGTTCAAGGTCAGCCTTATCTATGTAGGAGGCACGGGAGGCACATTTCAGGCCAGCTAGGGCTACACAGTGAGACCCAAACAAAAGCAAAAATAAATAAATATCCAGATCCTGTGGCTATTGTGAACCCGCATATGGGAGCCAGGAGATGCTGAAGGCCTTGCCAGCCAATCTTGCCCAGGAGACCCAACCTGGCTCAAGAGGAGCAAGCTCTTCCCAGGTCTACCTGGCCCTCCAGGGACACTGTTTAGGATGCTGTAGCCCTCCGGGGCTTGTCTTGTTCGGCCTACTCTCTGGTCTTGATTGCTGACTGCTTCTGGAAGCCAGAGTAGGCCTTGGAGAACCTGTACCATGATCCATACCATTCCCCCAGCACTGATAGCCCCACTGCTGAAGAGTGTGGGCCTGGTTGCTGCTGAGACCAGCCCAGGCCCTCTGGCAGCTCACCAGCTTTCTGGATACTCCGTTGCAAGAAGAGAGGGTCCCACCAGATTCCCTGACTTCCAAAAGCTGCCTACCCAGACCCAATTTCCTGAGCAGCAAGTTGGCCTGTCCACCCTGGGACCCTTCTGGGGCCTGGATGACAATATGCACACGAGACTCAAATCCAGGGACTTATCTTACCCCAGCCTTCCTGCTTCCTCCTGGTCCTGGATCCTACAGAGCTGAGAAAGGGCATAGGCAGCCTGGAAGTTTGGCAGGGAGAGGCAGCCATGTCCAAATCAACAAAGGTGAGCCCAGCAGCTAAGGAATGCAGAGGAGCAGGCTGTGGGGTTGGACGGAAGCTCAGAGACAGCCCAGAGTGCAGCCTGCACAGCTTGGTCAGTGGGCACAACCCAGAACCTTCTCACAGGCCCTAGTTTTCTCATGCTAAAGACCAGGGTACCGCACTAAGGTCAACTTTCAGAGTCCAAAATATTCCACTCAGCTGCTTCTCTGTGGTCTAGGGCAATGACACTCTTCTACTTACAGCCCTTTGAGGAACATTTCTATAATGGGCTATGAGATGAAGCAGGCCCGAGAAGGTGGGGGCCTAGGTCTCCCAAAGATCACACACAGGCACACACACACACACATACACCCTTTTATCACATAGGGGCTATGCTCTGGCAGCCGGTGGGCTGAGGGATTCGGGGACTGTCAGTCAGTCACTACTACCCTAGCTTAGTTCTCACCAGGCCTTGAGGGTAAGCTATCTCTGGAGATGTCACGGAGATGGCCTCCCACTCAGGGTACTGAATATCCCCAGAGAGGAATCTGCTTGCCTATAGGACAAGGCTAGGACTGTTTTTCTAGAAGCTCGGGCCTTGAGAACCTTTCAAGGCTAAGCCCAAGAGTTCCCTGGGGCTCAGAGTAGCCAGGTCTTCATCCAGCCAAACAGTCCCGTGTGTGGTCTATGTGCTTGTTCAGGCTCTTTCCACTCAGGACAGCTTGAGTGCTGCAATGGGCCTAGAGAAAGGAGAGGCTGAGACTATGTAGGGTAAGAGCCTCTAGGTCAGTCCACCCTCAATTTCTCAGAATCCTCATGTAGCCTGATTTCTATGCTACCAGTATGGCTGAGAGGGAAGGCCTGACCAGAACCAGGCTGAGGGGAGGAAGAAGGTCCAAGGCCTCATCTCAGCCCAACAGAGGCCCCTACTTACTGGGAACAAGTTCTCATAACTTGGTAGGCCCACATTTAACAAACTTCCAAGAGTTCCTGCAAAGTAGGAATATCTCCACTCCTTTTGCACATATGAGGCACGTAAAGGTTGGACATTGGCTTGAGTGACCTTGTCTCAGCTAGACGCAGAATGGCATCTCTGTCCTGCTCAGATAATCTACTCCTGATTCTGAGCCACCAGAGGAGGCAGGAGGGGATTCTGGGAGAGGCTAGGCTTTAACACACAGCTGTCCTATAGTTCATGGGAAGTAGATACTCTCAACCTCATAAGAACTTAGGAGAAAAGACCTCAGTGGCAGAGTTGGCACCCAGGAGCACGCAGAGGCTAAAGCTGGGGGACCCAGGGACTTGCTTCACAGCACTGGCTGAATTCTGGCATGCTGTGCGTCCTTATGCTATTCTGTGTGAGCCTGTTTCCCTCACAGGACACTAGTGAAAATGGACACCGTGATCCTGACAGTGGGATGTAAGAGCAGTGAAGGAGGCCCCAGTACAGTCAGAACCCTGCTACACTTCCTGGAAGGCCTCCTGCAGGTGTTTAGGTTTCTCCTAGGAGGGAGGTACAGGGGGCAGGCGCTGATGCAGACACACTTGGGAGATGAAACCCTCAGACAGGAGACAGGGCCAGAGGAGGATTTGAAAAGACCGTAGATACTTCACTCCTTGTGACTCTGGCTTGGGCCATTGAGTAGATTAGGTTAGGACGATTCAGAGGCAAAAGTCTAGGTGGGGAGAAGCCTTCTACTGTGGTGGGGGTTGGTAAGCCTACGGACCTCAGAAGCTTGTCCCCTCCAAAGGCCGCCCAGGACCAATAGCAAGCGATGTCCCTTCTCAGTCACCTTTACTCATGGTTCCACCAGGATCAGCACTGTCCCCTCTCCAATGGGACAGTCCAGCCTGAGCAGCATTGTGGATGGGTGCAGAGTAAAGTGGGGTCCTGGGACTGGCCCAGAAGAGGCACACAGGAGTGCATGGTCAGAAGAAAGCTCACACTGGCTTGGAAACAAGGCAGCCCATACCTCACCAGGCAGGGTTGACTTTGGGGGTAGAACCACCAAGAGTCAGTCTTAGTGCCACGATCCTTTCAAGAGGACTGGATTACTTCATTGTCATTAAAACCACAGTATTCCTTGCAACAACTGGAGCAGGTGTGTGAGTGTGTGTGTGTGTGGGGGGGGTGCTGTCCCTGACTCTGTGGCCTGCCTGTGGATCCTGTTCCCCTAAGTGGGCTGCCTTGTCTGGCCTCAGTGGGAGAGGATCTGCCTAGACCTGCAGAGACTTGATGTACCATGGAGGGGAGATATGGGAGGGGGAGCTTCTACCTTCTCAGAGGAGAAGTGGCTGTGGGAGGGGAGGAACCAGGAAGACGGGGCAGCAATCGAGCTGTAAATAAATAAATAAATAAGTAATGGGGGAAAAGTAAAACCACAGTATCTGGGCAGAAATAACTTTAGAGAAGAAAGATTTATTTTGAGGCATGGAACCAGGAACAATGGAGAAGAGAAAGCAGCGGGAGCAGGGACCAGAAATCACCTTCAAAGGCCCTTCTCCAGCGACCTACTTCTACCAGCGAGACCACACCTCCTAAAGGTTCCACAGATCCCCAGATAGCATCATCCGCAGAGGAGGCTTAAGCGAAGTACTGAGGACATTTCAGATCCAAGCCATCAGAGGCTTCCACATTTGGAAGTACTTCTGATTACTCTGCTTGGGGAGGGCGGTGGTCTTCAGTCACCTACAGGACCTCCGCCCCACAGGTTGATGCTCTGAGACTTTCCCATGTTGCTCTTCTTGCCCCTATCCTCAGCCCCTCTGGAGAAAACTCCCAGATCAGCCGCTGGGCCTGGCTGGGGTTGGAGTCTGTGGTCAGCTTCCCCCTGACAGACCCTCTCTCCTTAGGTCCAGGGCATGGATGGAGCTGAGTGTTCTGGGCAGGGAGGGGCTGAGGTGGGCTGAGTAAAGGGGTGAGATCTTGGGTTCTTCTGGGTAGTTCTGGAATCTAACCACTTTCTGTAGTCCCAACATTAGTGAGAAAGCAAGAGACCTTCCTCACAAAGACCACTCAGATGTTCATGCTAAATGATCCTGTGGCCCAGAACCCAAAACACCTGGGCCACAGGGAAGGGATGAAGGGCAGTACGCACCAGCTCTCTCTCTCTTCTGTGGTCACTGGTGTCCCATCCAGGGACAGACCCTGGAAGCCAGGAGGAAGTCACAGACTCTGTCCTCACCTACAGCAACTTAAAGCCCACCGCTTCACTCTTCCCACCTACCACTCTATGGGAGCCCAGAGGGCCACCATGTGAACCCTAGAAGTTGACCACGGGGGAGGTTGTACTCAGCGCGGCTGGTTCTTGGATTGGCTTCAGGGTAGAGTGTGCAAGTTTCTTTATCTTGGTGAGGGTTCCTCCTCATGGCCTCATGACTGCTAGCCTTTCAGGACCAAATGTTCAAGGCACAAATGGTGCTTTGTGTTCCCTGCTGGGGTCATGGGACTTGGAGAGGGATGATAGGTAGGGCTTGTGAGAAGCAGGTCTTAGCTCTAGGTGGGAAGTGACTAGATTTTCCAGCAGCAGGACATCGCCAGAGTACACGTTCAGCACCATCCCCACTGTGAGGTATGTGGGCTTTGCTGGCAGGAGTGGGCCAGTTCTGCCTCTGGAGTTGGGAAGTGGGGACAGGCAGAGGTCTCGCTGAGGTATGGAGCTCAGCTGGAGCTTCTTATATAATGAGCAGATGAGGCTGCAGCTGGGACAGCCACCCTCCCTCACACCAACATCACGAGCCTCCAGTGGGCAGTCCTTGGGCTTTGGGTGGAGGCCAAGCCTGGATCATAAATAGGGGTCTCTGCAGTGCCCTCTGCTCCTTCTGTCCAGTCTTCCTTGCTTTGTCCACATTGCTGGCCTCAGGCCCAGATACCAGCTCTGCTGCAAGCAAATGGCTACTCTTCACACGCTGTGGATGGGGCTGGTCCTCCTGGGTCTGTTGGGATTCCCACAGATCCCAGCCCAGGACCATGACACAGTGCAGCCCAATTTTCAACAAGACAAGGTGAGAGAGGGTCCTCTACCCCACACCCAAGGAAACAGAGCCCTTGGGTCAGAGCCAGACTTTCTCTCACAAAAGAGGGTGTGCTGGGCACTGTCGGCCATGTGTGCTTGTGCTTGGGAGCTGGCTGGAACGGCACTGGCACACAGCCTGGTTAGTCCACCTGACTCCACCAGGAGTGTGGCATGCTCTGATACCCACCTTACCCAATAATGGACTGGGATGAGGGCTGTGACAAAGACGAGGAGCTCAACAGCCTGGGGAAGGAGGGGGGTCTTTGCTACCCCCTCCTCCATGGGGCAATGAGCCAGCCTGCTAGAGAGGGAGGGGTGTGGATGAGAGAGAAGCATGCTACTAGAACCTGTGTGGAAGGAGTCAGAGTAGGGAAGACCAGCCTATCAGGGTCTGCCCATGAGGGGCGCATGGAGCAGACCCAGGCATCCACTGGTCACAGTTCCTGGGGCGCTGGTACAGTGCGGGCCTCGCCTCCAATTCAAGCTGGTTCCGGGAGAAGAAAGCCTTACTGCATATGTGCAAGACAGTGGTAGCCCCCTCCACAGAAGGTGGCCTCAACCTCACATCTACCTTCCTCAGGTGAGATGGGGGGTGTGGCAAGTTCTGGGACACAGAAGGACACATCTTTGTCTGGGGGCCATCTTGGGAACTTGATCCCTTACTTCAAGGGTAATCTACCCACAGGAAAAACCAGTGTGAGACCAAGGTCATGGTACTGCAGCCTGTGGGGGTTCCCGGACACTACACCTACAACAGCCCCCGTGAGTGAACCACTTCCTTATCTGGGTAAATTCTGAGATAAATGCTGGCTGACTGAATAGCCCCTGTCCCAAAATTGTGGGGATAATGGTCACACCACATCCAAGGCCAGATCTGATTGTGAATCTGCTTCAGGCACATGGGGTTACCTCTCTCTGGGGACTTTGGCCTCTCTGAAGTCCACCCACATTCTTCCAGGCCCCTTTCCTGACCAAATGGAATTTTCTAGTACTCTGCTGCCCAAGTGGGTCACATACAGGCATTCCCCAAATCCTACCCACATTTCATAGCTCCTATTCCAGGACCTCTTCCCATCCCTCACCTGAGCTATGGCTCCCCACCAGAACCCTATTTCCTTTGCCTTCCGGCTATATTGTAACCCAGCCTACTGATTTCTTGAGCCTAAGTGTTTTCTATTCTCTCCCCAAGACTTGTAGTTCGGAGACAATGTTCACCGACTATTCAGGCAGGAAGCTAGAAACTGTCTGATGGCCACCCAGGGAGGGACAGGGAAGGCAGCCAAACCAGGGGTGGATGAAGAAGACCCGAGACCCTTCCCCACAGAGAAACCCACAAAGGTCACCTGCTCCGAGCAGAGGGAGACGGGGTTGTGGGAGCCACATGTCCCAATCAGTGTTATTTCTTGGGTTCCCAGACTGGGGCAGCGTCCACTCCCTCTCAGTGGTGGAGACCAACTACGACGAGTATGCTCTGCTGTTCAGCAGAGGCACCAAGGGCCCAGGCCAGGACTTCCGCATGGTCACCCTCTACAGTAGGTATCCCAGCCCATAGGCCCATGCACAGGGCAGATGCTTGAGGTTGAAAACAGACCAAGACCTGACCCTAGAGGACAGTGACAAAGGGGTGTGGGGGCAGGGCAGGGCTTTCTGCCTCCTGACATCGAACCCTTCTTTATCTACTAGGCAGGACCCAGACTCTGAAGGCCGAGCTGAAGGAGAAATTCACCGCCTTTAGCAAGGCCCAGGGCCTCACAGAAGAGGACATTGTTTTCTTGCCCCAACCGGGTGAGGGGGGCTAAGCTGCTGGGGAGGGAATTATAGTCAGATTAGAGGAGCCTCTGGTTGCAACAAGGTGGGGGCAACTGGGGAGAGCTTGGCCTTGCCCTACCACCTACTAGTCCAGAGGGCTCCAGGAAATAAGTTGGAGGTGTCAGTCTGTCCCAACATTATTACCTCTACCTGCATCCCCCTTTATTGAGAACTTTCTTCCTGGTGGACACTTAGCCCCTCTGTCTGCCAGCCTCCTAGCTAGGGGTACAGGGGTGCTACTGGAACAAACAGATGGAGAAAGACACCTTTTATGTTTTAAAGAAAAGATTGGAGCAGAGGTGGGAAATCTGAGTTTCTGAAGTTTGGGGGTTCAGCCAAAACTAGTTCTCCATGGCCTTGGGGAGGTTTCTTACGAGTCCGGGGAGAAGCACAGAGTCCTGGTGATTATGGGGCTAACCCTGATGCTGACCACTCCCCCTGGGCTTCTTTCTTGGCAGATAAGTGCCTTCAAGACTAAACACAGGTAAGAGAAGTCAGTCAGAGGGCTGGCATCACATGGTAAGTGCTACCTAGCCATTTACTCACTCTACAGGGGACCGAAGAGTAGTCACGTGACCACTGAATGGTGGGGATGCAGCTCCCCAAGCACATGTGTCCAAGCGAGACAGTCAGAAAGAAAGACCAATGGCTAGAATAGGGCTGATGGCCAAGGGCTCACGCAATGGGGAGGGACTGCTGCCCTGTCAAACCTAACCTGCAGCAGGGGTCTCCAAGGAACCAGGATGGGCAAGATCAGGAAGGGGAATGGCCAGGGATGGAAATGACAAGTCAGAGGGCTCCTCCCTAGTGCCATTCACTGAGACTTCGGGACCAAAGGCTCTGGAGGAATACTCTAGGAGGCTCTGGCCACAAGTGCTGTTCGGGCCCCACTGGGGCTAAGGGTGTTGCCCATATCACTGACGGCTCTTGTTCTTCTGTCCAGGTGATCTGGCCTCAGGACTCCTTTTGCTCTGTCACTCTCAAGATCCCAGCTCTGGCTCCCCAAAGTGCCTCTACACCCTCCAGCTTTGCCTTGACAGAGAAATAAAAGTCCAAAGCAAGTCAGACCTTGGCTTTTGTCTGTCCTCTAGGCCTCTGGGCTGTCCTATACCCCTCTTATAAATTTTTCAATATGATGACCAGAAAGATGTCTGTTCCTGCTCAAGCCCTGACTAGAAACCACTTGACTGACGTGCCGGGTTTAGCACCTACTCTGCATAGGGAAGCTGCAACCTCACCACATGCCCCAACCAATCTAGTCACAGGCCCTGCAAGCTGCCAGCCACAGCCAGGTCTGGGCTAGGCTGCTGGGGGTCAGTCACTTACCTGCTAATCCCTTAGACATGTGTCCACCCCTGTGTGTCCAGGGAGCCTCAGATCCCATAAGCTTTTCAAGGTGTGGGATAAGAATCTTTGGATTAGGCAATAAATGTGGAAGGACAAAAAGGAGTTGTTTCACAGATATAGATTGACAGCATGGACTGAAGAGAGGCTGCCTGTACCTCTGCTCCTACCCCAGCCCTAGACTAGAGCCCTAGCATCAAAGGCACCAAAACCACAGATGGCTGCCCAATTAGCCCCACTTTTCTTCCAGATTTCCCACCTGAGTAGCTATTCCCAATCCCTCGTCTCTTTCCCTCCTGGTTCATAGTGAGCAGGTCCCAGGCCCAATCAGATCGCTGGGAAGTCTTCTGGGAGAAGGGGG
>JADRCC010158160.1:0-21362 GCA_019843855.1 Hylomyscus alleni
AAAAAAAAAAACCTTTAAAACAGCCAACTGAAACATACAAGAATTTGAAAAAACATAAAATGTCACTGGAAAATTAAAATAGCACCAGCATTGTGATTTTTTTTTTCGCTTCAAAGCAAGACTGTAGTAGAGAGAAGAGCTGGTAGCTCAGGATAGAGCAGAAAGCCCACAGATCCATTGATTAGGTCAGAGGTGTGAACTAACCCCTGAGCACCTGAGTTGGCTGGGTACTTGGCCAGACTGCATGTAGCACTGAAAGACAGGAAGCCTCCTGGAAAGAAGTTGTGTCCTAGCAGAGGAAGGGTAGGGGCTGTTAGGATGCAGAGACATTAACAGCAGCATGTGTCAGATATCAAGAAATGCTATTTAAAATCAAAGGAGACAGCAAAGACACAGACTAAAAGATGGAGTGTCCGGGGATGCAGCTCAGCTATCAAGTGCTTGCCTACAGGGATAAGGCTCCAGGTTTGCCCACAACCAAAGCAAAGAACGGCTACAAACTGGGAACAAAATAAGAGTAGAAAAGAAGGAAGAGAAAGGAGAAAGTAAAAAGAAGGAAAAAGAAAAGAAGTGGGGGAGGGAAGAGGGAACAACTGGCACTTGAAGTGGGAACACATGTTACAAGACAGATCAGGTATAGCTGCTCATAAGAGATGACCCGTGTAGAGTCCTACAGGCAGGAGACCTGTGGGATAGAGACAGATTTGAGGAAGACAAGCCTTAGAAGAGGGAATGACATTAGGGTCAGGAGGCAGGAATGACAACTGTGTATTTTAGAACCAGAAGCTAGGATGGGTTATGAGGAAGAGAGATGGAGTCAGTAGGAAAGGCTGGCTAGGAGTTGCACTGGTTCCCTATGTTGTCCAGCCCCCCTCCCTCTTTATAGAAGCCTGAATTTGTGGGTAGAGGTAGTTACCAAGCTTAGAAAAGGCCCAAAGAGAAAAACCAATACTTGATTTAAAATAAAATCATTTTGTTGCAATAGTCTGATGATATTTTTCTGGGCAATGATAGGAAGGTTCCTGGGGGCACATTTTAGGAAAACAGTTATTTTCATGACTATAAAACAAATCCAACAGTCCCATGCTATATTTGCTTCTTGCCTTTTCTCTTTCTTCCTGTCTGGAATATTGACACACTGCTTAGAAATAAAGGAGCCATTTTGTAACTATAGGGACAATAGCCACATGGAAAGCCTCACAGAGAGCATTTGGTTTCTTAATAGCTGGAGCTGTACCAGCCCTGTACTGCCAGCCTCTAGACTTCTTGATAAAGGAGAAAAAAATAGACCTCTTGTTTAGTGATGATGAATTTAAATATTATCCTTATTTGTGTGTGGTAATATGCATGCCATTGTAGATGGGTTTTAATTCCAGCAGCTAAAATTGGAAGTGGTCAGGGTCAGTCATGAAGGTTTATTTTCAGAGGTAACGATTTCTGCTTGTGTTCTAATTGCAACAGGAAGACATTAACAGGTTTCAAGCAAAAGGCTGATATAATCTTTCTTTTTGTTGGAGAATAGCCTGACCACTGTGTGTAATTAGACAGCATGGAGACAGGATGGAAGCAGAGAGAACAATTAGAAGGCTGTTGTAAGAAAGGATGTGGCTCTCCCTCCATCTGATTTTCTACAAGCACTTTGGTACAGTTAGCTCTCTGACATTACGTGTTAAAATAGTGTCATTTGGCAAGAATTCAGGTAAATTCCTAGGTGTCTGCTAAAGCAGGATTCAGGACTTCTCTAAAGCCAACACTTCCAAGCCATGGCCACAGCATTCAGATTCTTGACATTTGCTTGCAGATGTTTGCATGATGGTGAGAGTTAATTGGTGGTTATCTTCTCTGTATCCTTTCCTGATTTAGCCTATGCATACCACAGTAAAATCTCCTTCCTCCTCAGTTTCTCTCTTTAGTTTCCTTTGCTATACACTGTTAAAACATTAGCCAGAACTGTCAGACGAACTACTTGTATGCCACCTGCCATTAGGACCATCTTAATAGAAACCAAAATACCTGAAAATTGAATAGATTGGGGTTATGTACTATCTGGAAATTGTTATTAGCTTGGAATTAAAATGTGGATTAGAGGAAAATGATGTTATCCCACTAGTTATTGATTAGTAAATTCTCTCCCTTTATGTATATAGGATATAGAAGAAAATAATTTCTCAAGATATAATACAACTGTTATTTTAGTACAGTTCCAAGGTCCAGGAAAAGTAATATTTTGTGGATTCTGAGGAGATGGCTCACATAAGGATTTGAATTCAGATACCCAGCACCCATGTAAAAATCTGGACATGGTGTCAGACACATATAATTCCAGTGCTAGGTAACCAAATATAGGTGGGTCTCTGGAGCTTGCTGGCAGCCAACATAGCTGAATCAGTGAGCTCCTGGTTCAGTAAGGGACCCTGTCTCAAAAACAAGGTTGAGACCAATTGAAAAAGACACCTGGCCCCATATGCATATCCACACATGTACACAAAAGCACACATGCACAAATGTACATGTCACACATGCATGTACACATACACAAAGAAGTAATTTTATATAAATTATACTTCTCTTACAAGTGACTATTATTAATGTACAATTTGCATATTTAGTCAAGGACAATTGCAATTTCCTTGCAATCCGTGTACAAGGAACAAAAGTACTCATATACCCTGCTGTTCACTGTGGAGAAACAATGATGGCAGAAAAAAAGGTTTTCGTTAAAATTAGGGATTGCATTTTTCATATTCTCACCTCACTATCACCTAAAAAATTCAACCAACCAAACACAAACTTCTCAGTGTCATTTCTATACAATGAAGTGAGTGGTTCTAGGCTGGAAACTGTTAATATAGATCTGTGCTTTTATCACACAGATGAATGGAGGGGGCAGTGATTGTCAGGATGGGAACTGTGCACCAGAAATCATAGATAGACCCAAAGCACAGGTAGAGGGAGGAGGTCATCTGGAGGACAGATTGGCTTTCTTCATGTGTGTGAAGAGCTCTTTGAACAAAAGTGATGAGAACTCCTATGTGTTAGGCAACAAAGTTGGATTTAGAGTAACTTCCTAAGGCTGGTAGCTTCTGGGGATGGAATGGAAAACAGGTAAAGCCATTAAATGTCTTTGGTCTCCTACACTCTTTAATGTTACATGTTACCAAAATTTTATGGTCTCATGTTTTGAGACTTTCATGGTTTGTCAAAATGGAGTTAGATTTTATTTTGTCAAGGAAGGATGTTAAACATGCTATCCCATCCAAACTATCTCCTATTATTATTTCCATCTGAGACAAGAAAAATTATCTTAACACTCCCTGACATATACCTACAGGACAGGAAAGATAGAACTGTAAAATAGCAAATAGCCCATTTCAATGAACAGAGTTGCAAACCTTTCTTCACCCCTAGCTTTCTATTCATGCCCAAATAGTGCAAACTATATGGTTCTGAAAATTTAATCTCCTCCTCTCCTAGCCTGATTAACACTACTACACGATTACATTTAAGCTGAAAATAAAAAAAAAAAAAAAAAAAAACCAACAACAATTAGAGTTTGTTTAACTTTGGCATGCAGGTAATGTAGTCCCAGTATCTAAGGCAATTATTATATCTTAAATTTCCATCAGAAAAATTATTATTGCCGAAATGTTCTCAGAACTCAACAGAATGGTTACGGAAATGTGCTTGTGGTCCAGGAACAGAACTTTATAATGGGTAGAACAAATGCCATTTACAAAGCCTCTAGAAACAGTAAAAAGGGAAAAGTAGTGATACAAACAGTTATCATAGAGGCTAAAACTTTCTGTTTCTTTATTATCCTAAATCATGAGGCTCCATTGATGCATATTTTATCACAGGACTCTTACCATATGTGGTCTGAAGTTTCTGAGCATATCCCCAGGGACCACAGTTACTGAAATAGATAATCAAGAATTCTTTTTATGCTCCTCTCAACACCGGTGCTGTTCAGATTGAAATTAGCATCTTTTACAATGAAATACCAGTTGCTGTCACAAACTGACATGACAGCTGGAAAAAGAGGCCTGTTTATCCTGTTCTTCATGTCTTTGGTTCATTATGGTTTATTAAGATGTGTACTGTAAGTTCCTGAATGAACAGATATTGAGATTTTGCATAGCGATTATCATCTGAATAGAGTTCTTGTGAAGAATCTTTTCTACAAGGAAGGTGGGAAGCAATGAAGGTCAAAGATCAAAACTACTCATATTATGAGGCTCCTGGAAACCTTCAATCATTTTCTTAAAATATGTCTTATAAGATGGGTTTTCTCACTATTTCAAGTATATATGCATTTACGGGAGACAATAATGACCCCATATAAACTATCTACACACTTACAGCCTTCCTCATGTTATCTCATGACATGATCCTTGGACATTAGTCCTGTGACACAAGAGGTAATTCTGTATTAAAGCAAGAGTTCAAGATACTTGTCCGGAGTCACATGACTGGCACAAAGACTCATGTATTCTAAATGTGCTGCTTTCTCTACCTCATGTACTACCTAAAAAGATGGCTTTTTAGAAGATCAATTTTTTCAGTTATTTCTTGGAAGGGGGGAAGGTGGAGGTAGTATAGGGTCAAAATATTATTTTCTAATAATATTTGTAACCAACACTTATTGTGTACTTGTTCTATGTGTTAGGGAAGGCAGAAAATGCTTTCTATAGATGATAAAGTGTCATTCTTTTAGTGCTAGCATTGTTAATCTTACTGTTCAAATGCCTGAATTTGCTCTAAGAGATGATGTAATCCTTCCAGGAGGATAAGAACGGGGCCAGAGGTTTTCAGGTAACCAGACTCTAACATCAGAGGGATGAACCCCTACCCATTGCTCCTGAAGCTCATATGGATGGATTGACATCTGAATCAAATGTGGTGACTCCTGACGATAGTGGTATTTAACATGTTTTATGGGAAGCAGTAACCATCTGTGCCTGGATCCAGAGAAAGTGCCCCTAGCTATTGTAGAGGTCTGTAACTTTGTGTCTTCCATCTTTTCTAAATTAGTTTGTATTTCATTTTTTGTTGTTGTTAAGCTAGAATCCAGATTTTATTTAGTGTTTTGTCTCCTCTTGTGTACAGTGCCACAAAGCAAAGATAATTTATTTAAATTGATGATTGACTATATGTGGAGGATTTCCTCTGCCAAAGGGAATGAATGAGCCCAAAGAACAGGGAAAGAGCTAGTCGTTTATTAGTGGATATATCAGGGAATAGTTTTGTATTCCTTAGCACCTTTATACTGGGCCAGACTCTGGGTAGCCACTCCAGTCTTTCATGGGGTCTCAGCTGTGAGAATCTTAGAAACTCTTTAAACTGAATAAGGTTATGTTTGCAGGGGTAAGGGGAGAAAGATTGTTTTGGGTCATGGCTAAGTCTTAGAGTAGTCCTATCAGAGCCAAAGGTAACTTCTTAGAATATTATAGGCTTTAAATAGCATCTGGGTTATTATTATTCAGTGTATTGATGTAAATTGCTAATTGATGACCCGTGTGAGAGCCTGAAACATATTTATCTACCTCCTGTTTCTTGGCACTTAGGAAGAACATATTTCCTGGCTTCTCTTACCATGAGGTTACAGCCACACGGCAGGAATCTGGCAATGAAAAGCCTCTCAGTAATTTCTGTCTTTATTCCTTATTGGGGATTGGTCCTAAAGCTTTGATTGAATCAGGAATCTACATATCCAAATTCTGAAGGCCCTTGTCCCCAGCTGATTTTTGACCAATCAATGAAGATGCCAGCGGCCAATCACAGGACAAAGGAAGATGGGGCAAGATCCTTATATTTGCAGGGGCAAGGGAGAGAGGAGGAGAAAGGAATCACCATGTTTTGGAGGGAAACTGATCAAATTTAGAGCTGCAGAAGGAAAATCTTCTGAAATGTAGGTGAGAAAAAATGTTGCCCCAAAAGAGCTGCCCAGAGTGTCTTGGGCAGCAAAGACTAGGGGTGTTGCCCAGAAGGAACAGGGCAGCAAATATCGATCGTAAATTTAGAGGGTATTGAGTCAGGAGTACCAGAGGGTAATCTATGATAGCTGGGCAGAGCATTAGAACTGCTCAGTCTTTGAGTTAGTCAGGGTATTTCAAAAATAAGCTAATGTGTGTGTGTGTGTGTGTGTGTGTGTCTATCGTTTGAAGATCCAAAGGGTTCCTGGGCATGTGGTTGGAAGTATACAACCAGATGAAAGTACAAAGTGTTGTAGTTAAACTATTGCTACAATTCCTCCCTGGCTTTGAGAAAAGGAAATATTTTTGTTTTCTTTTAACTAGGAGAGCTGGAGCCACAAGGAAAAAGCAGCATGAATTTTGGAGTTTCCACTAGGAAGACAAGCAAACATTTAGGCAGAACTTGTATTCCATTGTGGACAAGTGAACAAGAAGTTACTTACTATTGGGTTCATCTTCTAAGTTTTAGTGTTTTCATATGGAATGTCACACTTCAACTCTGTTTATAATAAAGGTCTCCTTTTGTTTCTGGTATTTAATCCATTATGGTTCCTTTAGAGGGAAGATGCAGTCATACTTGATTCACCTTAATCTTCATGGCTACTATGAATGCAAGAACCCAAGTCCCCAGTAGAAACTAATTGGAAAACTACATGTGTTGCTAAAATGAGAAGGAGGCCAGAGGGCCAGCAATACCTTTATGATAGAAGTTTATACAGAAAAGATGATGTTACAACATGAAACATTAAAGTGGGAAGAACAGATACTTTGTATATTGCTAGTTAGACAACAATAGATGTTACTAAGCAACATGAAAATTTAATGGCCATCAAGAGTCATAGTCATCTCAGCAAAGAAGTGAGGAAGCAGAGAAAGGACACTGCAGTATAATGTGAAGTTGAGCTGGAGAGACAGCTGGTAATCTGACTGCATGAGAACCTGACTTTGGTCCCTAGAACCTACTTGAAAAGGCTGGGCATTGGGCTAAAGAGAAGGAGGGGGAGGGGGAGAGGGAGAGGGAGAGGGAGAGGGAAACAGAGACAGAGAAAATATGGCATGGGGGCCTAGTAAGCCAGCCAGCCAGTCAGCCAGCCATTCTCAGATTATTCTTCTCCTGCTGTGCAAACATCAGTAGAATCACCCAAACTCCATGGATTTCAGTGTCACTTTAGTTCTGACTCAGTTTAAAGGCAATACAAGCCACAGTGGAGCTGCACTGGTTGAAATGCCAGCATGTGAGATGGATCAAAACATGCTACTTTGATTATTCTCTGTCTGTTTTCTTTTGCCATGTATATGTGACAATTAAGGAATTTATCTGGCCTTTAGCCTAATGTCAGAGGCTGCTGTGTTTGACCTTTGGTCTGGTCTAAGAGAGTTGTGGTCTGAATGAAGATATTCTGGGACTTGAATCAGGGATAGTGTGGAAGATATGTGTATTGTTTGTTTTTAAGAAATGGACTGTCATGAGAAGGCCCAGGGAAGAAACTGTCCCTAAGAGTGTAAGAGTAAAGAAAGTGCCCCATGCAGCAAAGAAAATACACAGTTCAAATAATGTTCTAGTGAATGCAAGAAATATGAAAGAAAACAAATTAAGCTAAAAGTGACACAAAGAATGTTCCAGACACTTTTGAGATGTCTCTATTTCTAAAATCTTCATGAATCCCTAGAGAAGAAAAAATGGATAGTCTTTGGTCAAAAATACATCACAAGTTTTAGGAAACCTTAGCTACGGCTATCTGGAAGGAAAGAGGTGTATCATCTGTGAAATTCTCAGCATCTAAAGAGCTACATGTGGAGCTTTTCTTTTTAACTTAAATGGCCAGAATTCTAGATGATTCTAGAAGAAGTCATATGAGGCAGAAACAAAAAAGAGATAAGATAAAATGTGTATGTTTCAATAATTAGTCTCCCAAGTTTATTGACAGCTTCAATTCTTAACTACAATTTTGTTAACAGCTATTCACTCTGAATAAAATTCCTTTTGAAATAATTCAAACTCCAATTTGCTTTAGAAATGGAGACATGTTTAAAGTATGATTTTTGTTATTTTTGTGGTTATAAGAGTAGTAAAAAGTTTGGAGACAATCAGACTTGGGTTATGTCATCAGCATTTGCTGCTAAGGCAAGAAGTTCTTTGGTTAATCATTTCAAGATCTCCTATTTCTAGTTCTCAGACCCATGCATTAAAATAACCAAAAGCCTGCTAAAAGAACAGAAAACAGAAGCAACAATTAAGTGGAAAACATTGGATTTTCTTATCCAGTTGGTAAAAATAAGCCCAGAATTCCTTTGATAGGTTTAGGTTAGTTTAGGACAGGAAGGGAATGGAATGATAAAGAGTAGGTCATGCTCAATGGAGATCTAGCTTCCTACCTATTAGTACTATGCATGCTACTGGAAGAGAAAAGTCTATCTTACTTATCCTTAAACTGTGGCAGTAACCAATGATATGCCTATTGGTGCTCAGGAGCATGAAGGTCACAGCAGAAACTAATAACTTTCTGAATGAACCTAAGGACTTAGCTACAAAAGGGGACTCATATCTGGTGGTATAAACTTGGTCAGGGACTATTTATCCACATGCCCATAGATTAGTGAAGCTCTCACCTCTTTGCCTTACTTTCTATTCCTATGATAAAAAACCATAACCAAGGCAATTTATAAAAAAAAATAATTAGTTAGATGTACAGATTTAGTGTTAGAGTCTTAGACTATCATGGTTGGGAGAATGGCAACAGGCAAGCAGAAATGGCTTGGCACTTGAACAGAAGATGAGAGCTTACATCTTGGTTCAATGCAACACACACACACATACACACACAAAGAGACAGAGAAAGAGACAGAGAGACAGAGAGGGGCAGAGAGAGACAGAGAGACAGACAGAGACAAACAGAGGGATAAACAGAAAGAGGAACACAGAGAGAAGAGTTGGAAATAGCTGAAGTCATCTGAATCCTAAATGCCTCCAAAAAGGTCATACCTCCTACTTCTTCCCAGTTCTACCAATTTGGTGCTACCAAATATGTGAACCTATGATTTTAAGCAGCATACCATCTCAGATAAACTTCCTTTCCCCATCCCCACTGGTGACAGATTTTAATACAGTGATCCATAACTGATCAAAGTTCAGAAAATAACTGAAATATGACATCTATATCATACCTCCTCTTCCCAAGGCCCGAAGCACAATGCAGAGGGAACAAAGAGACTGTAAGATCCAGAACATGGGAGAGGTTGCTGCAAAATAATGTCTTCTGGACATGACAGGGTCAGTGCACTCATGAACTCAGCTGCTATGGCGCTTGTACAGACAAGATCAAGGCAGTCAACTTTCCAACATCATGGAAGAAGGGCTCACAAGTCCCTGTCCCTAAATGAGGAGCTATTAACATTGATGACTGCTAAGGAAAGAGAGCTGGTTTCCTTCTGTCTTGTGGCCTCTGGAAGGTTGTCCATGCTACAGTACATGGCACTATACCACATGCATGTGAGCAGCACTCTTCTTCATGGGTTGAAAGAAAAGAAGTGAAATAAAAAGAGATATAAAGTTGTTGTGGGGAGCTGTCCAGGAAGACTAAGAAATGAGGAATGAGGCTTAGCTATGATCAAAATATACTCTATATGTGTGTGAAATTCTTAAAGAATGAATAATTTGTTTTTTAAAGGATAGTGTTCAAACCTGGGTACTCGGACCTGAATTGTAAGCCTATTTTATCTCTAGGAAAAATAAAGTTACTGGAACTCATAATGATGTACACTTAATTCACCAAAACACTTCCTTAATCAGCTATAGATCTGTTTGAAACATTTATATTTTCACATACTATTTCTGAACTCTTCTGCTCTCTCAATTAGTATAGATAATGATTATTGAATCAAACTATGCAATTAACCTCAGAGCTACCTATATTTCCCCTTTTTGGTAGATTCAAAGAGAAAAGTACATTTTATTTTAGTACTTTTGTGTTCCTTGAAAAATTTTACTTACACTCATAAATAAAGAACACATCAAGAGCTACACTTTTCAATTTTTTAAACAGCAATTTTTTTCTGAGTTCTTTCCATAAATTGTTTATTGTTCAACATGGCTATGACTTTTAAATAAGTATGACTTATTTTTGATCTCTTCACTTTGGCTTAAGTTCTTCTATCCAGTACTAAATGTGAGAGATATTTCAGAGTTACCTCGGGGTCCTCTGTAGGACGTTAATAGTGAGTGGAGGTTGGAGAAGGGAAGGTAGAGATCCTTTTACTTTAAAGGTGTTTAATATAATACAAAACAACCTATAGCAATGGCATACTTCCCTGGTTTCACATATAAAGGCTATGACATAGTAGTCATTCTTTTTCTATACTCGAGTTATTAAAAGAGCTTAGCCAATGGTATTTGAATACATAGGACAACCAGTGGCATTCCCAGAGAGTTATTGTTTAAGATCACCTCCATGTTTCAGAATTCTGAGTTAAAGTAGAGATGGTCGTGAGTTGCACCAAAGCAAGAAATTTGGAACACAGGTTGAACAATAATGTGTGTCTATACATTTTTTCACATCCTCATAACCTCTTTGGTGTTAGGTTTGGTGAATCTAGAGAGGAAAGTATCTTTATTTTCTTCTCATGTTAATCCTATTCTATTCTGCTCAAATCCCCCAAATAGGCAATCAAACCCTCCATTCAGAGGAGACTGTATAAGATTCAAGGGTTGCTTTTCTGGGCTCATTTTCCATGTTCTGTAAATTTTATAGCTGTAGAGATATTTCCTGTGCTTTATTATGGAGATGTCTGGGTTCTGATTTATAATACCCACCATCATGAAGTATATTGAGAACAATTTTTTTATAAGGGTTTCCCGCATGAAATAACCTAAAACCCAAAGGAAGAGTTGTGCATAAAACATCAGCTTTCTAATCGCCACTCATTTACAAAGAGTCACAGAAAAGTTCTTTGAGCCACACTCGACTTAGGGAAATGGTACCCTGATGAGCATCTGCAAAGGTAAGAGGCTCACCACATCAGTGATTTCCGACTTGTGCTGGGGCAGGCTGCTAAGAGCATCTAGCACCAAGCCATCCCATTAACAGAAATGACCCTGGTTATAGGCAGATAAAGAAATGGGCTTCCCTGCAGCTTCACAAACTCCAGACACTGCAAAGCCTCCTGACTTTTAGCAAAACAATCACCCCACAGAGAGTTAAATAGGATTCCATTTTGAGTTGTATGATAAACACCACAGCCCTGCTTGCAAGTGCGCAGATGCTTTGCAAGAGTGATAAAAATAGAATTACAAACTTTCATAAACATTCATAAGCATGTAAGTACCAAAGGAGCAGTAGCTTTAGAAGGCAAATGCCAAACTGTATTTTAAGTCTTTTGCAGATTATCACCTGGAATGGTGGGTTGGAAATAGTGTTCCTGAAGAAGTCACTAGATTCCATCTTCAAAGTAGAAGCTATCTTTAACCCTTCACTAGCTCCAAGGAAGCCAGATTCTGGGCTTGCAGGGAGAATAAATTGAAGCATTTACATAAGGAGATTTTTATTTATTTATTTATTTATTTATTTATTTATTTATTTATTTATTTAGGAGTAGAAATAATAAAGACAGAAACGGCAATTGTCTATGTATTTGTGTGTACATGTTCCTGTGTGTAGGTGTGGGTGCATATGCAGGTGGACTTCATGTTGGTATCCTACACTAATGCTCTTCATCTTATTTTTTGAGATAGGGTTCTATAGCAGATCTTTGCTACTCTGTGGGTTATTCTTTTTCCTACTCTACCCTACCCCAGTTTCACCTCTTTTCACTGGGCAGGAGAGAAAGGTTAGAGAGGAGAGATAGATATCTGTGAATCTAATTTCTTTGTTCTTGTTTCTTATTTGCATGCCCTGCCTCAGGTTTAACCCCTATCATTACATAGGAGGGACAGACCAATAGATAGATAGATAGATAGATAGATGATAGATAGATAGATAGATAGATAGATAGATCCTTGAATCTAATTTCTTTCTTCTTTGATCATGACTACCAACAAGCCACAGCTTCCCACCTCCTGCCACCACCCCTGCCAAAACAAAGCAACAACTAACCACCAACCCTGCCTCTCTGGACTCTAACATTTATATATGCTCTGAAACATTTGAAGAATTTTGGATGTCTCACAATTGCATAGCTACTTCTCTGCTAGAGCACTAGGCAAATCATAGTCAGCTGCTGAAGACAGTCCAAAGTAACCCCACATTCCTATACTTGTAATTAAAACAAAAATACATTCTTATATTTCTGGGTTTTTGTTTCTTTGTTTTGAGACCAAAATTTCAAAACTTTCACTACATGAATCTGAAGTTAACTGATTGGTTAGAATGGCTGGCCCAGAAATCCTCATGCCTCAGAGCCAAAGTGCTAGGATTCCAGGGGAAGGTCACTTTGTTGGCTTTTTATATGGGTTCTGAATGATTGAGCTCAGGTCCTCAGAGTGACATAGCAAGTACTTTACTGACTGTGCCATCTCTCCAACCTGTGAAACAATTGCTCTTAAAATGTTTACCTTTTGAAATATACAATGAGACAATCATCAGATAGAAAATAACCCAATATGACTGTCATGTTTGTTTGTTTGTTTTGTTGTTTGCTTTGTTTGTTTTGTTTTTTGTTTTTTTGTTTTTTGATTTTTATTTTTTTGAGACAAGGTTTCTCTGTGTAGCCCTGGCTGTCCTGGAACTCACTTTGTAGACCAGGCTGGCCTCCAACTCAGAAATCTGCCTGCCTCTGCCTTCTAAGCTCTGGGATTAAAGGTGTGCACCACCACTGACCAGCTTCAAAAACCTTATTTTTGCTCATTTACTTAACATTAATTTCAGGCAGATTGAACTGTTTAACTGGAGCAACATCATTTGTAATAGAAAATAGCAAATAATTTTTGAAATGATATATTTTAGGCTTTGGAAGATGTTTGAGTATTTGCATAAGTAGCCATATGTCTCAAACTCTGGAAATTGCCAACATTTCAAATAAGATCATGCATCTCTGCTGAACAGATGAGGTAGTATACTGTAGTAGTTGACAAGCGGCTTTAGTTTCAGGCAGAATCAGGTTCAATTAATAAGGCTAAAGTCATTAGTTGTAAGATCTTGAGAAAGTGACTTAACTCCTCTGTGACTGACTTGTTCTCTTTTTCCATAAATGTATGCATGAGTTATGTATATGTTCATGTAAAGACAGATGCATACATGCACCACAGCATACATGTTTCTCAGATGAGAAATGGTTGTAAGTTGTCAAATGGAAAACCTGACATACATCTGACTAAATTGGCAAAAGTAGGCATCTTCAAGCATCAGGGACCTATTCATTGAAAAATGAAAATCCATTTTTTCTGCATTCCTTTGCAGACCTGAACTAGAGTCACTGAACAGAAAATGCTTGGAAGCATGTTTTATCTAAGCACAATGATGAAGTAAATGTGGAGGGGACAGAGAACAATGTGTTGCTTTCTGTTTTATTTCAAAAAGGGTCTTCTCTGACTCCTTCTACCAACTATGTCAAGCTGACTTATCTGAAAATTTGTAGGGACTCTGCCTCTACCTACAATTCTTCCATTATTGTTCTGGGATTGCAGATGCTCACAACTACATCTGACTTTATGTGAGTACTGGGTGTTAAACTAAGCCTATGTGTGTCAGTTCCTTACCCACTGAGCTGTCTCTCCAAACCTTCATGGAGTTCTTCTCAAGAGTAGATGAGATCTAGCTGATGAACTGCTTTTACATTGGTCGGCATTGCTGAGAGATCCTTATTCTAGGTAGCACCTGGTAAGGCTCTTCTTCTTGCTTACCCTATTACACTTATCCCCAATAATTGAATATATAGGCTCAAGAAAGTAATAGATACTGTTTTTCTCAACAAAAATTTAAAAGTAGATTACAAGGTCATCAATAACATCTAAGGCAACAAAAATTCAAACACATTTGGTGCTAGGAAGTGATTTGGAAATTTCTGGCCCATCCCCTTCCCAATGTTTGTACCCTCAGAGTCTGTTGCTACTACTGTTGCCACCTCTCTACTCTCTAGCTCAGAAGCATTCATCATTAGCAAGTTCATCATTGTGCTGAGATAAAATATGCTTCCAAGCATTTTTTGTTCAGTGACCCTGGTTCAGGCCTACAAGGGAATACAGAATAAATGTGTTTTCTTTCTTAAATGAGTAGATTCCTGATACTTGAAGATGCCTATTTTGGTCCTTCACAGTGTGCTGTATGTCAGGTTTTCCATTTGAAGGCCTTCAATCATTTCTCATCTGAACAATATGTTAAAGGGCCCTTCCCAGTGGTCATTTCCATAACCGTGGCTCAAGAAGAATGTGAAGAGTGCAATAGCTCAGAGCAAGCACACCTTGTATAAACAAGAACAGGGTAGCTCATCTTTGGAAATACGAAATAAGCAGGTATCTTGTGGCTTGAGTATGAAAATTTCCTCTGCAGCTGAGTGGGATTTATATGTCCTTCAATTTCCATATGGTTGCAGTTTGTTTTCCTCATTGGCAGGTGGTTGTGTTACATTTCATCTTCTTAAGTGTAGCACATGCCTCTATAATCCTACATCTTTATCTAGCATATTAGCATTCTGGTTTCACAGAAATTGTAACGATGATTGTAATACAATAATGTACACAAATAGGACACCAGCTATACCACTCCTGGGCATATACCCAGAAGATGCTGCAACATATAATAAGAACAAATGCTCCACTATGTTCATAGCAGCCTTATTTATAATAACTAGAAACTGGAAACAATCCAGATGTCCTTCAACAGAGGAATGGATATGGAAAATACAGTACATCTACACAATGGAGTACTGCTCAGCTATTTAAAAATTGAATTTATGAAATTCTTAAGAAAATGGATGGATCTGGAGAATATCATCCTGAGTGAGGTAACCCAATCACAAAAGAATGGTATTCACTCACTGATAAGTGGATATTAGCCCAGAATCTCAGAACACCCAAGATACAATCCACAAACCACAAGAAACTCAATAATAAGGAAGACCAAAGTGTAGATACTTCTATCCTTCTTAGAAGGGGGAACAAAATGCCCATGGAAGGAGTTGTAGACAAAGTATGGAGCAGAGACTGAAGGAAGGACAATCCAGAGACTGCCCCCTATCTGGGAATCCTTCTCATATTCAATCACCAAACCCAGGTACTATTGTGGATGCCAGCAAGTGCTGACTGACAAGAGCCTGATATAGCTCTCTCCTGAGAGGCTCTGCCAGTGCCTGACTAATAGAGAAGTAGAGGCTCACAGCCATCCATTGGACTGAGAACAGGGTCCCCAATGAAAGGTCTAGAGAAAGGACCCAAGGAGCTGAAGGGATTTTCATCTCCTTAGGAGGAACAACAATATGAACTAACTAGTACCCTCAGAGCTCCCAGGGACTAAAGGACCAACCAAAGAATGCACATGGTGGGGACTCATGGCTCCAGCTGTATATGTAGCAGAGGATGGCCTAGTCAGTCATCAATGGGAGGAGAGGCCCTTGGCCGTGTGAAGGTTCTATGTCCCAGTGTAGGGAAATCCCAGGGCCAAGAAGAGGGAGAGGGTGGGTTGGTGAGCAGGGGGAGGGGTGAGGGAATAGGATTTTTTTTTTTCAGAGGGGAATCAGGTAAAGAGGATATCATTTGAAATATAAATAAAGAAAATATCTAATAGAAAATAAATTTTAAAAAAAGGAAAAAGAAAAAAAAAGACACCAATTAAAGTAAAATTGCAATACACGACAATTTCTGACAAGAGCCTACAACAGGGCATAGAAACATTGTACCAAGATTTCATTGATTTATTGAAGAGCTATGTATTCCTAAAGACTGGTGGTATAGTTCAATGGTGGTACCTACCTAGGATGCATGAGACTCTGGGTTCCATCCCACCTTGAGGCTGTGGGAGAGGTGACAGTGATAAAGCACGTGGGATCCTTGGTTTTCTCCTCAGTATTAAACTCCAAAAACAAATAATTTACTGAATAGCATTTGTGAGGCAGAGGCAGGAGGATTGTGAGTATCCAGCTAACCTAGGCTAACATATAACATACTGAGACTCTGGTTCAAAAAAAAGAGGTAGGTCTGGAAACCCGAGGTAGAGTGTCAGTAGCATTAACAGGGTCCTGGGTTCTATTACCATCATGGAAAAAAAGGTGTTCAGCATTTAGGCAGATATTGCCCTCAGGAAATACAAAGTTGTTCTCCTATAAATTTCTATTGGATCATCTATTAATTAGTTAAGAGAAAACTGTGATTCAATGTTTTTCAACCATTTTCCTGTCATTGTTGGTAGACCATGGCAGTCTCAGAAATCTCCTAGTCAATTTGGGATTCTATGAGCTTATTTGGGAGAGACCTGGTCTTAATGAAGACATGTTGACAATCATTTCCTCCAAAGAATCATCTAATTATTTTTACAAATATATAATGTGTTTAGTATAGCTACAAAAATACTTAGGATTTGCAAATTAGATACCTCCACCTCAAATTGAAAACTTTATATATTTAATATGCAAGCAAGGAATATCTCTTAACCAGTGTTGTTTTGAACCATTGAGAACATTTGGCAATGATTGCAGGTACTTTTGATTGTCCCAAGTGGTATGGTATTATTAGCAAATAGACAGGGATGCTGTAACATGCTCTCTAATACAGAGATACTCTACCATAAAATTACTGGGGTGAGACATGAGCAGCAATGGGGCTTTGAGAACCATTGCTAGAAGGAGGCAGTGCAAATGAGTAGTTTGATGATCTTGGGTCTTGAGTTGGAAACATGCCTACATTGAACACTCTCCTGTGCCTTTGTTTCAGCATGTGTAGTACGATAGTATCATGGACAGAAGACTACTGAGATAATTACAGAAGACTCTCAACTCATCATTTGGACCAGAAGTCATGGACTAATTAGATGATGATTGTTATTGTTGTATTTTCTTTCTTGCTTGGCATCATATGTTTTAGTTTGACATGAGCTAATATTTAAAACTACCAAAGAAGTACATAGCACTCCCATGTTACATTTTTTTGTGTGTTTAAAGAAACAACACTGTTCAATTTGGTTGCCCAATATCAGCCAGCTCTAGAAATGACATGATGTCCTCTATACCTTGCTTCCTGAAATAGTCCACCAAGATGAGATGCTGAACTGCCAAATGGATTAATTTTCAAATGACTACTCAAGGTTTATTTCCAGAAATGAGTATTACTCATATTTTTAGACTGAAATAAATGTTTCCAATATCCTATAGTTGAGTATGTAGGCTAAGTTATAGGTAATGCAACTGAAACACTTCAAAAGTGAAATGTTAATAGAGATATACTTGGTCACCAGATATAAATTGTTTCACACAGAATTTGATAAATATGACAACACAATAATATTACTTAATATTTAGTTATGAATATTCTTGAAAAATCTTGCTAATTTTTAGAAATTTTATCCAAAGATGTTCATTCTTATTCAGGTATCCCTAAAGTCTACATGACTCAGACCATTAACTTACTTTTAATGATGTAATGATGATGATTTTGCAAATTTGTACACCAAGTAAAGCCTCTGCTGTATCAACTCAAAGTGTTTGCAAAGGAGAAAGCTCAGAAATGACACTGTATATTTCATTACAATCTCATGGGTTAAGACAATGGGCCAAATGTTTATGAACCTTAGAATTTCCAAGTTGAAATTCCATCTTCCTCTGTGTGATGTATTCAGAGTAAAGGTCTTGGGTGGTAACTACATCACAAAGAAGGGACTCTTCTGCATGGTATAAATTCTTCTATATAAGAATCTCAGGAAAGTGCTTCTTTTAATAGTGGAGGAATACAAGAAGAAGGCAATGGTCTGCAACCCTCAGCAGAATCTAACATGCCAGCATCCTGATGTCAGAGTTCTAGTTTTTTTTTTAAGTCTGTGAAAACTAAATTCCTATTGTCTATTAGTTACCCAACCTGCAGTGCTCTGATCCAATATATAAAATGGCAAAAATATAAGAGAATGTTTAAGTTTGTTCATGGAATGAACACAGAATTTTGTTTGACATCTATCAGCTTTACTTGGTCTTTCCATAGGTCTTAAACAGAATTGTCAAGAGAAAGTTTCATGACCAAAATTTCCTTAGATACAAGGACTAGTATTCACATATCTTTTGACAATCATAACAGACTGATAATAATCTTTCAAATTTAAATAACAAAGCATCTTCACTGATCTTAATAGAATTATAGAAGTTGAGCTGGTATGTAACTTAAACTCTCAGCCTTCCTAGCCAGGATTCATGGTACTGGAAGTTCCTTTACAGTATCAATATCTCCTAGCTACAAACCCTGTGACCTACACAGTGACCTTCCTATGAGATACACTGGTGTAATAGTGGCACAAGTATGATGAAAGTAAACAATCATTTTACAGTAGCATAGACTTAAGATCTACCTACCACATGAGATGAAACCCATACTCGACATTGTTAAGATGCCCAGTAACCTAAAATTAGATAGTACAAAGGCCTACAGGCAAAGCTGTTATTACTATTATTCTGCTAAAGAAACATAGCAATAAAATGACCCCTAGGGACATAATGTTTTACTCATAGATAAGTATATTGCTTACCATTCACCAAGCTTCTTCTTGCAGTGGTAATTAACACAGATACTCATTCAGTTCTAAGCATATGTCTTCACCCAAGCCCTCCCTTTGAGCCTCGGGGATCTATGCTGAAGAAGAGGCAGAATGATTATGGGAGCCAGGAGTGATAGATGACACTGTTTTCTTCCAGGCACAGTAGGACTGATGCACATATAAACTCACAGAGACTGTGGCTGTCTGCCCAAGACCTGCACAGGGTCAAGCCAGACAAAATTCCAGCACTGAAGAGTAGACATGGAGACAATGAAGTCCCAGCTGTAACCAAGAAGCCATGAGAAATTGATATCTGCTAGGAAAGGAATAATCAGTTTTCTGCAATGAAATGTCACAGGGTGTGTCTACCCATTCTGAGGTAGGCTCCATCTACAGAAGGTGAACAACACAAACAAGTGCCACAGCATTTTGTGGAATTTTTGTTTCATACAGTTTCATTTGGACTTTATTTTTTATCTTACTCATTTTGTTGTTGTTTGTTTAATTTTGATTTTCTCTTTTGTTTTGATTTTGAGAAATACTGAACATGAAGTTGAGTGGGTAGGGAAATAGGGAGGAGATGAAAGGACTTGGGGGAGTAGAAAACACAATCAAAAGAAATTATATGAGAAATTTTAAATAAAGAAAAAACCTTTACAAATCAAAATGAAGTTTCTTTTAAGTGAAATTCATTTAACCAATTTGAATAAAATTGGTTTAACCAATTATTGAATAAAATTATATCTGTTGGTTTATAAATAAATTATGATAACCAAATCAACCATTTATAATACATAAAGTTTGGCTTATTTATTTATTTATTTATTTATTTATTTATTTATTTATTTATTGTTTTTTTGAGACAGGGTTTCTCTCTATAGCCCTGGTTGTCTTGGAACTCACTCTGTAGACCAGGCTAGCCTTGAACTCAGAAATTCACCTGCCTCTGCCTCCCAAGTGCTAGGATTAAAGGCATGTGCCACCACTGCCCAGCTTGGCTTTTTATTTATATTTGACAAATATTTAATAAGCACTGATTTCATCAAATGAAGTAATCATGGATATGAAATAAAATACACTGTTCTTTTAGGGAACTATATTACTAGCTTTATTCACATATTTTAAAATAAATTTATCTAATATATTTAGACTTAGGTATACTTAAAAATTTCTACTCAATAAATTATAAGTCTATTTACTAGGCTATCTTTTAAATTATTGGTAGAAAATGGAAATCAGAATTTGATTTCCCTAAGATGTCAAGCAGAGGGTAAGGAGGCTGTACTTCACATTTTTCTGTGCAACTTTGACCACAACCTAGTAAATAACCTTCTCTGGAAACAAGAGGTAACTGAATCTTCAAGCTAATTCTACCTAGACTTTCTCATGACTTCTGAATCCCAGTTGTCAATATATTATACTATGTATGTTTTCTGGAAAACACAGGATATAATTTACTCGAAGACATTCTAGATCCTCAGAAGCATCTAATTTTCTACCTTAGTTTGGAAGGATAAGGCAGCTTATCTTACTGCAAGGCAATGCTAGAGAAGGTGTATAGAAGGGTATTGGTCACAGATTTATCATGTGAGTGGGAAGCCTTGAATTTTTCTGGTGCCTCTAGATGTTGTAAGCAGGGCTGCAGTTTCATAGTTGAGCCTGACATTTGGTTATATGTCAGAAAAACTTGTGTGACCATCAGATATAGCCCTTGTCATGGAAAAGGTACTTCTTTTATTAATTACCCCATAATTAGGTGATACAAGAAGATCATGCAGAAAATTAGTAATAATTTGTCTGCTTAGGGCTCAGTACTTAAAACATAGGTGCCTGATAACTATAAAATGATCAAAAGATAGTATCTCCTTTATTACAGAGAGATACTGCATGTTTCAGGTAGCTTATGTGACTATAAGCACATTTGGTATCTGAGCTAAAATTTAAAAATATATACAAAAGTATTTAACTTGAAGATTTCCTACTCCCTTGTCTATTCCATGTTCATTATATAACATTAGCAATAATTACTACAATTGGGAACATCTTGCTTGTTTAAAAATATAACCAAGACCATTAGAGAATTTAGGTTTAAGTAAAGTGAATACATCTAACTTGAACATATCATTGATTAAATTTTATTCATTATAGAAAATCATCAAAACTAAAAGTCTTCACATAAAAGAAACCATCACTGGAATGAAAGGGCAGCCTACAGGGTGGGAAATAAGATTTGAAAGCCACATGTCAGACCAGGAGTTAGTGTCCAAGAATATTGAAGAACTCAAGCAACCTAACATGAAATCATATGACTGAAATTAAACAAACAAGCAGAGGATTTGAAGAGACATCTTTCTAAAGAGGAAAAATGGCCAAGAAGTACATCAAATGATGAAAAGGTGTTCAACATCTCTACTCATCAGAGAAATGACTATCAAAATCATTATATCACTTCAGATCTTCTACTATAGATTTCTGAAAATTACAAGAAGTAATAAATGTTCATGAGGGTGTGGATAAGTAGGAATCCTTGTACATTACAGGCAGAAATGTAGAGTAAAATAGCCATCATATAAAACAACATGGAACTTACTAAAGAAGCCAAATGGGGCCACCACATGTCCCTGACTCTTTCTTCCAAGAGAATACCAAGAGAACTGAGGTCATCACCTTGTAATGGCACTTTCACATTCATGTTTACTGAAGCTCCAGTCACAGCAGTCAGTGTCCAAAA
>JADRCC010158162.1:0-11282 GCA_019843855.1 Hylomyscus alleni
TTTTTTTTTTTTTTTTTTTGAGACATGGTTTCTCTGTGTAGCCCTGGCTGTCCTGGAACTCACTCTGTAAACCAGGCTGGCCCTGGACTCAGATATCTGCCTGTCTCTGCCTCCCAAGTGATTAAAAGCATGCATCACCCCTGCTTGGTCAGAAGGTTCTTTATTGGAGAAATTGTATACTACCTGACTGAGTGTTGGAAATATGGCCAAGTTGGTACAGAGAGTCATTTTGGAAAAGATGCTGAAACCCTTCAGTAGAATAAATAATAGTATTTACCACACATGGTATTTATTCAACTATGTAGTTATGTTCAAAACAATAAATGTGGGTCCTTTCATGTCACAGGAATGAATATAAACAAAATGTTTCAAAGATCTAAATGTACCAGATAAAACAATATAATGATTTGATAAAGGAAAACATATCCTTTTTACACATTGAGTTATTCAAAGTTTTCTTAGATATGATAGTGAAGCATAAGTCACCATAATGAAATTATCCTCCATAAAACACCAAAATATATTTCGTTTCGAATCATATCATCAAAAATATGAAAATACAATATACAGAATTTAATAAAACATTTACACATTCCATATATGGTAATGGATTTATACTTAGACTATGTTAAGAATCATTACAATATAAAATTCAAAAATTAAAAAGGATATCTTATTTCATTTGTACATTGTTATAGTAAGTATTTTAGGTTGTATTACATTGCTGACTAGTGGGGAAAAAAATAAACAGCTCCACGTACCAAAAGAACTTGTGCAAACAAAGAATAGAGATCCGGAGGCAGATTTGGGTTTCATAGAATTATAGGGCTTTCTGAAAGAGTAGAAATCCCCCTCCTAATGTTGAAGACCCAATCAAATCTCAGTATTCCCCACCTCTGAACATTTCCAACACCCAAAGACATAAACTCTATGGAAATCAGTATGGAAAATTCTCCAAAATAAGAAAAGTAGAAGTAGACCTACTACATAAATAGGCAAACCACTCCTGGCTATTTTCCCCAAAGTACTCTTTCTTAGAGTTTGTATTGCTGTGGTGAAAAAGTATAACCAAAGTAAAAATAAAAAACACTAATTAATTTTTTTAAAAGTATAATCAAAAGCACCTTGGGGAAGAAAGGGTTTATTTCATTTTGCAGCTCCATATCAGAGTCTACAGACATCAGGACAGGAATTCAAGCAGGGAGAAAAGATGAAGGCACTAACAGGGGCAGAACTCATGCAAGAGCTCTACTTGCTTAGTAGTACCTGCACAGTTTATATTCTTATACACCTCAGGACCATCTGCCAAATAATAGCACCACCCACAGTGGGCTAGACCTTTACATATCTATCACTAATAAAGAACATGCCCTGTGGGCCTACCTACAGCTTGATCTTGGAGGCATTTTCCCAATGAACATTTAGATGATGTAGGTGCTTTTGAGTCTTCTGTGCTCTGCTACATAATATTTCACTCATATTCCTGTAAATAACCCCAACAAATTCATTAGTTCTACAAACCAGAAAAAAAAAGAATTCTTCTTCCAAGATAACCCTTACCTTATGTCACGTTGACATAAAAATTAGCCAGCAGAGACTTGAACTCAACCTATCACAGAGAAAACTGTGCATCGATGTTTATTACGGAACTGTTCACAATAAAAAACATAGGTAATAATCAGAAGAACAGAAGGACATTTTCAGATGAAAAGAATAATGAAGTCATATTATTTTTGGGAAAATGACACTAGAGATAATCATATTACATGACTTAAACAGTCTCTGAAAGACAAATATGTTTTCTCTCAACTAGGATTCCTGGATTTTATAAAGTCACATGAAATGACATGGTGTAAGTGATATTATCTAAGGGAATAAAAGGTACAAATGCAAAAGGACAGTGGTGAGGAAAGGAAGACTTGGAGATAAGATGCTTGGGTAAACATGCTCAATGTACAATATACACTGCAGAGAACTCTTAAAAATCAATAAAGAAATCCAATAAAGGTTCTATCATTTCTCAACATTGCCACACCAGGAACAAGGCTGCTATCACATGAACAAATTATACTGAGTGCAATAATAATGATTTGAATTTCTCATTCAAAGATATGAAGACAATCAATAAGCACAAACAAAGAGACCGTAGATAATACCTCAAACCTTATGCCAAGTGAAAAAATTTAATTACAAAAGACCAAATGCTTTATGATTCGACCTATATGGAATGCTCAGAATAGGCATGTCTATAGAGACAGAAAGTATATTAATGATTGCTAAAGGCCAAAGAGCATATGAAGTATGGTGGAGAACTTGTAATTCCTATGTGGTTTATTTTTGGTTAATAAAAATGCGTTTAAACTACATTATGATGTGATAGGTTGTATCTCTGAATTATATAAACTATTTAATTTAAAGTGAATAAACTTATAGTATGCAAATTATATCTCCATGTAGCCATTAAGACAGTATACTAGAGGATCAGCCTATAAGTTACTAAAAGTAAAATCAACAAAGACAAGGAAAAATTAAATCCACATGTCTCTAAGGAACAGAGATGGCATTAACTCACATAAACATATGCTTCTTTTATTTATATTAGTAAGCAGTGTGTTTATATCATTAAGCAAAGAAATTCAATTCAAAAGAGAGGAGCAGCCACAGGAATATTCTCATTGGTTTACGTAGGGTATCTACAGAAATTGTTTCATGCAGATACTATAAGTTAAAACTTGCTTCTTAAACTGGCACACAAGTAGGATAAGAGCATTTCCCTGAAAGAGGAACTCTTTAATACACATGGTTTCTCGGTGTAAAGCTCCCAAAGTTGTTTGTAGCATCATGTTTTGGTTTTAATTGTGCTGTTCATGCGTATTTCATTTCTCAATCATGATGCCTGTATATGTCCAATTTACTTATCTCCAAATGAAAATTGAACCTGACAGTTTCTAGAGTTAAATTACTTATTCAACAAATATTAATAGAGTACAATCGATGTGTCTGACATTCTGTTTCATTTTGTGGGTGGAGTGATGCATCAAAGACCCACTTTACATGAAAGTTATGTTCTAGAACAGATAATGTTAAGCTACAGAGGAAATGTAGCCATTGGGGAATCAATAGCCATATCGAATATTTAGAAAAGGAACAAAGTTCTTCTTTATGGAAGTAACTACAGAAACCCTCATGTCAGAGAAGTCTCAGAGCATTTAGATGAAGCCAAGCAGAAAAACATCCAGTGTGGTAATATGCCATGCAATAGGCAGAGTGGGTCTGAAGCAGTTTGGAAAGCTTGTTAAAAATGACACTTTGCAGTGTCCTGTCCACTGGATAATTTGTGACTCATTAAGACTCCAGGGAAGTGAGTGGTTACCAAAACCCAATGGTGATGAATTTAGCAGAAATACTAACAAAGAGGAGATATAACCTGTAGAGACCACCTCCAGTAGATAGGCACGGCACCCCAGTTGAGGGGTGGGGCCACCCACCCATCTCTAACTTGTTAACCCAGAAATGTTCCTGTCCAAAGGAAAGACATGGACAAAAATGGAACAGAGACTGAAGGAAAGGCTATCCAGAGACTGCTCCACCTAGGGATCCATCCCATCTACAGACATCAAACCCAAACACTATTGTGGATGCCAAGAAGTGTTTGCTGGCAGGAGCCTGATATGGTTGTTCCCTGATAGGCTCTACCAGCACCTGACCAATACAGATGCAGAAACTAATAGCCAACAATCAGACTGAGCCCAGGGACTCCAATGGAAGAGCTAGAGGAAGGACTGAAGGAGCTGAATTTCATTGCAACCCCACAGGAAGAAAAATATCAACTAACTGGACCACCCAGAACTCCTAGGGACTAAACCACCAACCAAAGAGCATACACAAAGGGATCCATAGCTTCAGATACATATGTAGCAGAGTCTGGCCTTATCTGACATAAAAGGGAGGGGAGGAAGGCTTGATGCCACAGCATAGGGAAATGGTAGAGAGGTGAGAGGCAAGAGTGAGTGAGTGGGGGGGTAGAGGAACACCCTCATAGAGACAAAGGGGAGGGAGGAGAGAAAGGATGGGAGGGAGATTTGAGGAGGGGTAACTAGAAAGGAGGATATCATTTGAAATGTAAATGAATAAAATGATTAATTAAAAAAGAGATTATATGGGGTCTGTAAAGATGGCTTAGTCAGAAAGAGTGCTTATTGAACAAGCAAGAGTATATGTATCTAGTACCCACCTAGATAGTGGTGGTGGTGGTGGTGGTGGTAGTGGTAGTGGTGGTGGTGGTGGTGGTGGTGGTGGTGGTGGTGGTGGTGGTGGTGGTGGTGTGTGTGTGTGTGTGTGTGTGTGTGTGTGTGTGTGCTTGCGCACCTGCGCGCGTGTGCATGTGTGTGCAATTGTGTGTATAACACTGGGAAGTAGAGTCAATAGATTACTAGGTCTTCCTTTCCAGGCAGCATATCCAGAAAATTAAAAGTAAACTTCAGGTTTAGGTTCAATGAGAGAGATTATCTTTGGGAGATAAGATAGAGAATGATACAATGGGATATCTAACATCCTCCTCTGGCTTCTATACATACACACATTTGTACCATATACATACAAGAGAGAGAGAGAGAGAAAGAGAGAGAGAGAGAGAGAGAGAGAGAGAGAGAGAGAGAGAGATTTAAATGGAATTTTAATTTTTTAAAAAAATCTTTAATATCAGGCTTAAGACCAAAAACTGATTATAGATAGGTGAATGTGGGCTAAGAGGCTGGAATGCTCTGTCTGCAATATACTAATTTTAGGACATTGTTTGCTAATCTGATGGCTGGTTAGCTTTTGGTCTATTTAACAAAAGTTAGGGTAATCTGCAAAGAAGGAATCTAAATTGGAAAAACAATACATCCACAATATTGACTGGTAGGCATGTTTGTGAGAGTATTTTTCTTAATTGATGATTTATGTAGGAGAGACCAGCCCAGGCCACTATGTGTAGTGCCCACTTTGGAAAGCTGGTCCTTAGATAATTAAGAAAGGTAGCTAAATGTGAGCCTTGGAGCAATATGTATACATATACATATATGTGTGTGTGTGTGTATATATATATATCATGAGTCCAGTTGATATGACTCATTGTAAACCTGAATATCACTTGACATAAAGGTTTGCATTATTATGCATCTCACAAAGGACTTCATATTAATCCATTAAATTTCCTTTTAGAGTATTTATATACTGCTAACAGTTGTCCCAAATATAAACTTGTTAAAACATTTAGAAGCTCAGGTGTTCTCTGATCTTTAAAATAGCATGACACTACATTTAGAAGCAAAAGAACCAGCAGTGAGCAGTTTAGCAATCATTTATTAATCTAGTAACAACTTTGACTACAGACTAGAAAACACGTGGAGTTTATTACTTCGATAAACATGCAACTAGGTTGGGGGAGAAAAAAAAGTCAGCCAGTTGACTAGAATGACTCCTATCTCAAGAAATATTATATTTTATCCCCCCTCAATAATAAAAACAATCACATAATGGAATTAGCATTAACTGATAATGTATATTGACTAAGGGAATTGGGCATATTTCATCACTTTCACATAAAGAGAAATATTAAAGTAGATATTATTTTGTTCACATCTCTCAATAAATGGTGAGTAGTATAAACCAGAAAACAACAGACGGAATCCTAAGACCATCTCCTACAGCTTTAGTTTAATGAAAAGAAGGAAAAAAAAATCAACAACAGGAGAGCATGTGGGTGGAACAACTTTAGTCTGAAAAGCACATGACACGAGGTTAGGAGTTCTGAAATGAATCCTCATAATTTCCGATTGTTTCATAGTTTCAATGGGAAAATGTAACTAGAAATCCAGATAATAGAGAAATAATAGAGAGACAAGTTCCCCATTTTTGTGGTAATTATGTGACACAGCTCAGTAGAAAAGCCTTCCATAAAGACTGCTGGGCTCAAAGCAGAACTCAGCTTCACCAGGAGTCAAAAGGCCCACTGAACTTCAATTGGGAATTCAAAAGAATGAGGCAGCATGTTTGCATATATACAAAGGGCAACAAAACAGCATGCTGCCTTGGAGACCAGTGCCACTAAATGTATGTTTAAGCTGGAATGTTGCTAACAATTCTATTTGTGAGAGTTAAGATGACTGTCAATAAGCCTGTCTGAGAACAAGTCAGGCCAAGAGATGGCTGATTATTCAGTTTCCCAATTTGTGGGGATGGTAACATGCTAAGGATATTTAGTTTTGTGCAGCTGCTTTCCCACAAGGGGAAGTTTGTTAGTATTTCATATGTATCCTGGAAACAGTTAACAATACACCAAGGTTCTAACACAAGGGAACTTGTGCCCTTACCTGTCTTGGTCTTTATTCCTGTTTTTCAGCCAGGTGATTGCTTCCACCTCAAGGACAAGCTCAAAGTTTTAGGGTGACCATCCTGCTTCCCACAAAAGTGTTCCTTCACAAATGGCCATTTTATATGTATTTCACTGCCATGTGCTTTATGTTTTACCTCTATTATCAAATCTCAAGGAACTATTCTAGCTTAAAAGTAAAACTGACCAACTTGGAATAGGCCAACTTGGATCTACATTCTATTAACCCCATTTATTCCATTGAAAACTTTGAGAAAAAGCCAACACATTTTGTTGCAAAGATAAAACATCCTGATCAAAAGCAAAACAAGACAGGAAAGAGCTACTGGCCTTGCAACTCCAGTGGCTGGCTGTTTTGTAATCCTCTGAGCTGGATCTTGTTTTTTCAACTTGACACAGACATATCTGAGAGGAGAGAACCTCAACTGAGCAAATGCCTCCATAAGATTGGCCTGTGGACAAGTAGACTGGGTATTTTCTTAATTAATGATTGATGTGGGAGGTCCCACATCAATTGGTGTGGATGGTGCCTCACCTGGGAAACTCTAAGTTGTTTAAGGACACAACTTGAGCAAGTCCTGAAGAACAAGCCTCAGCTTCAGTCTCTGTCTTGAGTTCCTGACTTCCCTCAACATTGTTACGGTAAGATGAAATGAACCCTTTTCACCCATCACCCAAGCTGGCATGGTCTTTAATCACAAAGATAGAAACATAACTAAGTCAATAGCTAAAAGGAAAAAGCCTAATAATAGTAAGTGCCAATAATGACAAAATAGTAAGAAATACATACATGGGTGATATGAGAAAATCCAGACAAAATCATCATGGACATTTTTAAGAGTAATTTTTAAGAGAGATATTAACATGTGTAAAATCTAATGCCCAGAAATTCTACTCATAGGTATATCTCTAACAAAAATGTGAATATATACCAAAATATATAAAATACATCATTCATAGCAGTACTTTGGAGTTTATCCAAAGACTAGAATTATCCTATATATAATTCAACATTATAGATATAGTCATAAAATAAAATATGATAAGGCAATATAAATGAAATGACTACATGAAAATGTCATATATGATTTTCATAAGATTTTCTTATACAATTTGTGTTATATCTTCTAAATATTATGGTGGTGAATATGTTTGAGGGGAAGAGATCATGGGAGACTACCTGGGGAAAGATAAGTAAAGAAGTAGATATGGGTATGAAAAACTGGAGCTGTTGACAGAAGGTGTTGTCTGGTGGTGTTGCCTATAGAGCATTTAGGGAACACCATGAGGTACATATTAGAAATACCATATTTACACTAAGCGGACTTAGCCTTAGAGAGATTAAGCATGTAAGATGCTTTGTTTTTGTGGTAAACTTTCTGAAACTTACAATTACTTAAGAAGAGAGCTTCAGTTGAATAATTATGTAGATTGGGCAGCATAGTAATTCATTTCTCTCTGCTCCTAGTTGTGGATGTGGTGGGACTAGCTACTTGAGTTTCTTCTTTGACTCAGTAGTTACTGGTGTATTATTTATATTTCTATCACTGTGATAAAACAACAAGGCCAAAAGCAAGTTGGGGAAGATATGGTTTGTCTCAGCTTATTGTTACACACTACAATCTATCACTGAAAGTCAGGACAGGAACTCAAGGCAGGAATGTGGAGGCAGAATCTGAAACAGAGGCTATGAAACAGTACTACGCATACAGGCTTGTTACCCATCCAAGACCATCTACCCAGGTATGCACTACCTGCAGTGAGCTAGGCTTTCCCATGTCAATTGTTGCCCTTACGATTAGCCTCTACAAGCCAGTTTTATAAAGTTGTATCAGTTAGGGTTTCTATTGCTGAAATGAAACACCATGACCAAGAAGCAAGTTGAGAAAGAAAGGGTATATTCAGCTTATACTTCCAGGGTTCATTGCTGAAGGAAATCAGGATGTGAATACAAACAGGGCTGGATCCTGGAGACAGGAGCTGATGCAGAAGCCCTGGAGAGGTGCTGCTTACTGACTTTCTGATCATGGCTTGATCAGCCTGCTTTCTTATCGAACTCAGGGCCACCCACTCAAGGATCGAGCCACCAACAATGGGCTGGGCCCTCTCCCATCAATAACTAATTAAAAAAAATGCCTAATGGCCAGATCTTAGGGAAGTTTTCTCAATTAGGGTTCCCTCCTTTCAGATAATTCCAGTTTGTGTGTCAAGTTGACATAAGAGTAGCCAACACAGAGGTGTTTTCTCAGATAAGATTTTCTTTTCCCAGATAGTTCTAGGTTTCTGTCAAGATGACAAAAAACCAACCAGCACAGCCATTAATTCAGATGATCTTTACTATAATAGATATAAAGTTTTGTTTATTTTTCTGTCTGTGTACATATGGCCACATTGTACAGGTATCTATAAAGGCTAGAAGAAGGTTTTGGATTCCCCTGGGGTTGGAATTATAGGCATTTGAGAACAACCCTACATGAATGCAGAAACTGAACTATGATCCTCTAGAAGAGCAGCAAACACTATTAACTGTTGAGCTATCTCTCCAACTCTGATATAGGATATTTCCAAGTTGTCACAAGAGAATAGAATTGGATAGCACATAGCTGAAAGTATTTATTAGAGGCAAATAAAACTATTCTGTGTTCATAGGCTTTCTAACTTACAGTTTTAACATGATGCTTCCACTTCTCTCAGGATCAGCTTTTCCAGATGGCTATCAGAGAGAAGAAAGTAGGTATGATGTCTTAGTCAATTAGTCACTCCTTGGACACTCACAGAACCTGCCAAATGAAAGTACATTATAGAATGAGGAAGTCTCAGTGTATATAGAAAGATGGGAATGAATAATAGACACCAAGGTGAAAAGATGAAACTGAGAAATACATAGAGGAGAAAGTTGAGCTAAGTCCAAAACTTTGAATTTACCCAAATCAAACATGCATGGATAACTTAGAGGGTTTTTTATGAGCACACTCAAACGTATGTGTGTAAAGAAAAAACTGGGGAGAGATACTTAGAATCTGAAAAGTATTAAAATCTTACTGGAAAGATGTAGACCAAAAGGAGAGTGACACACATGCAACAAAGCCTTCAAAGCCACCAGTCCTGTACCAGTATCTCTTTGAAATAGTCATGTCATTATCTAGACCTAAGTTTTAGCCAATATCAGTCTTCCAAAAGGATTCAAGCTAAAGATTTTCTTGCTCCACTTGCCACAGGGCTATTTGTCATTTTTGTTTTAAGTCAATGCTCAAAGCCACTATGTCAAATGCCCACCCAGACCAAGCCAGCCCGAGTCACATCAGCAAGTAAAGTTTGGTCCTGACCTTTTCATATTCTGTATTTGACTGCCTGGCCCATCAGTGGGTTTCTTGCCTCTCTGTTTACAACTCCACTAAACTGTAAAGAGGGGACAGTCAGTCAAAATACCAAGCACAGAAAGGTCACAGCGACAGCTTACTATTTGCCAATGATTTTTAATCATTCACTCTGGAATACACCCGAGACCCTAAAGTTAATTCCATTTGTTATTGACAGAAAAAAATTTCACCTAGCCTTCATTTCTACTATGAAATGAAGAGACAAAAACCAGACTCAAGGAATCCCACTACATTGTATGGACTGAGGATGATTCAATTCATTTCAAGTTTTTATTTTTGCACCTTGTACATGTATAGCAATGTGTTGATAATTACTATGACACAAAAGAGACAAAAATCATACCCATTGCCCTACTCTTTTTAACAAATATGTAGTGAGACATCTCAGACTTATATAACTTACATGTTCTGGAGTCTTTAATAGCCTGTGGATTTTAAATAAAATAAAATATGTTTACTATATTGGCTAAAAGCTTATACTACCTCAGAGTGGAACACTAGTATCCTCCAAAAGATGGCTTTCTCCATTTCAACACTGACTGCAGTTAGTGCAAAATTGCTGTGAGGGGGACCCTATACCTATATACCTACCTGTACATTGTAGGATATTTAATAACATCAATAATTGTTAGTGGTTCTTCACCAATTACTACAGCAAAGAACTTACATTTAATTGTCCCCTGTGAGGCAAAAATTATCATACCTCTGAATAAAAAAACATGGCGATAAAAATATAAAAATACCAATATATAAGTTGTTGATACATTGATAAAGAAAGAAATCAGTTTGAGAAACTTTACATAGAACTTTATCTTCTACAATTTGACTTTTCCTCTTTGTGTGTGTGTGTGTGTGTGTGTGTGTGTGTGTAAAATGGTTAGAGAAAAGAAAGATTATAATAGTGATTCTTAATTCTGCCAATAAATTATAATTACTGAAAGAACAATTTAAAAAATCTGGGGGCAGGAGTTTGGGAACATACATGGTTTAAAGTTTCTGTTGTGGTTCTATGTTTTATTCACCTAAAACAGATAACCAATAAAAAAAATCCTTTAAATACAGTAGACACCGCCTCATATATAGTTGGTAAATCAGCTTGTATAGGGTGGTACTAAGTATTTTAAATTATGCATTTAACAAGATTACATTCATACCTATGATACTGATCCAAGAAACACTTTCAAATCTATTGTTCTAATTGAATAATGGATCTCAACTTATTGGCAGTGCTTTTCCTTCCTAAACTGGAGGAGAGGAAATTTTTTATTTTAATTTTGTACCATGTATGTTTTCACATTCTTCCTCCTTCTCTAAATTCCCCAAGATCATCTACAACTTGATACTGACCCAATTACCCAACTTTATGTTCCTCCTTTATCAAAAATAACAAACCAGTATAATCAAAACAAACATCTCTATCACACACACACATACACACACACACACACACACACACACACACACACACATATATTAATTTGTGTGTGTGTGTGTATATATAGAAAGAGAAAGAGGAAAGTAGAGAG
>JADRCC010158169.1:0-23309 GCA_019843855.1 Hylomyscus alleni
TTTTTTTTTTTTTTTTTTTGGTTTTTTGAGACAGAGTTTCTCTGTGTAGCCCTGGCTGTCCTGGAACTCTGTAGACCAGGCTGGCCTCGAACTCAGATATCCTCCTGCCTCTGCCTCCCAAGTGCTGGGATTAAAGGCATGCACCACCACCGCCCAGAGTAGCCATTCTAATATCAAATAAAATTGTCTTTCAACTAAAATTATCAAAAAAGTTAAGGAAGGACACTTCATACTCATCAAAGGAAAAATCTACCAACATGAATTCTCACTTCTGAACATCTATGATTCAAATGCAAGGACACCCACATTCATAATAGAAACTTTACTAAAGCTCAGTACACATGGCACCTCATACAATAGTAGTGGGAGACTTCAACACCCCACTCACAGCAATTGACAGATCATGGAAACAGAAACTAAACAGAGATACAGTGAAACTAACAAGTTATGAAACAAATGAATTTAACAGAACAGATATCTATAGAACATTTCATCCTAAAACAAAACAATATATTTTATTCTCAGCACCTCATGGTACCTTCTCCAAAACTGCCAATATAATCAGTCAAAAAACTGGCCTCAACATATACAAGAAGAATTAAATGATCCCATGCATCCTCTCAGATCATCACGAACTAAGGCTAGTCTTCAATAGCAACAAAAACAGAAAGCCCACATACAAATGGAAGCTGAACAACTCTCTGTTCAATGATAACTTGGTCAAGGAAGAAATAAAGAAGGAAATTAAGACATTTTAGGATTTAATGAAAATGAAGTTACAACATACACAAACTTATGAGATACAATCAAATCAGTGCTAAGAGGAAAACTCATAGCTCTGAGTACCTCCAAAAAGAAACTGGAGAAAGAATACACTAGCAGCTTGACAACACACCTGAAAGCTCTAGACCAAAAAGAAGCAAATACACCACAAGAGGAGTAGACCGCAGGAAATAATAAAACTCAGGGGTGTAGCCAAACAAGTAGAAACAAAATGAACTATATAAAGAATCAGCAAACCCAGGAGGTGGTTCTATGAGAAAATAAACAAGACACATAAATCCTTAGCCAGACTCACCAGAGAGCACATAGATAATATGCAGATTATTAAAATCAGAAACAAAAAGGGAGACATAACAACAGAAACCAAGGAAAGTCAAAGAACCATCAGACCTTACTACAAAAGTCTAGACTCAGCAAAACTGGAAAATGTGGATGAACTGGACAATTTTCTAGACAGATACCAGGTACCAAAGTTAAATCAGGATTAGATAAACCATCTAAACAGTCCCATATCCCCTAAAGAAATAGAAGCAGTCATTAAAAGTCTCCCAACCAAAAATCCCCCAGGATGTAGTGCAGAATTCTTTCAGACCTTCAAAGATGATCTAATACTAATACTCTTCAAACTATTCCACAAAATAGAAACACAAGGAACACTACCCAATTTCATTCTATGAAGTCACAATTATGCTTATACTTAAACTACACAGACCCAACAAAGAAAGAGAACTTTAGGCCAATTTGTTTAAGACCCTTATGAATATCAGTGCAAAAACACTCAATAAAATAATCGCAAATCAAATCCAAGAACATATCCAAACGATCATTAACCATGATCAAGTAGGCTTTATTGCAGGGATGGTTTAATATATGGAAATCTATTAATATAGTCCACTATATAAACAAACCACATGATCATCTCATTAGATGTTGAGAAAGCATTTCACAAATTTCAACACCCTTTCATGTTAAATATCTTGGAAAGATCAGAAATTTAAGCCCTATACCTAAATATAATAAAAGCAATGTACAGCAAACCAATAGCCAACATCAAACTAAATGGAGAAAATCTTGAATCAATCCCACTAAAATCAGGGACTAGATGAGGCTGCCAACTCTCTCCATACCTATTCAATATAGTACTCAAAGTCCAAGCCAGAGCAATTAGACAACAACAGGAGATTAAAGGGATACGAATTAGAAAGGAAGAAGTCAAAATATCACTAATTGCAGTTGATATAATACTAATGCTTAAATGACCCTAAATATTCTATGTGAGCACTCCTAAACCTGATAAACAACTTCAGCGAAGTGTCTGGATATAAAATCAACTCAAACAAATCAGTAGCCTTCATCTACTCAAAGGATTAATAGGCTGAGAAAGAAATTAGGGCAATGACACCATTCATAATAGTCACAAATAATATAAAATATTTGGTGTAACACTTACCAAGCAAGTGAAAGATTTCTACAAGAACTTCAAGTCTCTCAAGAAATAAATTGAAGAAGACCTTAGAAGATGGAAATATCTCCCATGCTCATGTATCTGCAGAATTGACATAGTAAAAGTGGCCAACTTATCAAAGAAATCTACAGATTCAGTGCAATCCCCATCAAAATTACAACTCAGTTCTTCACAGAGAAAGAAAGAGAAACTTCTCAAATTCATTTGAAATAATGAAAATCCCATTATAGTGAAAACTATTCTCAACAATAAAAGAATTTTCGGGAATCACTATCCCTTACCTCAAGCTGTATTACAGAGCAGTTGTGATAAAAACTTCATAGTATTGGTACAGTGACAGGCAGGTAGATCAATGGAATAGAATTGAAGACCCAGAAATGAACCCACACACCTATGGTCACTTGATCTTTGACAAAGAAGCTAAATCCTTTCAGTGGAAAAAAGACAACATTTTTAAAAATGGTACTGGTTCAAATGGTGGTCAGCATGTGGAAGAATGCAAATCGATCTATTTCCTATCTCCTTGTACAAAGCTCAAGTCCAAGGTGATCAAGGACCTCCACATAAAATGAGATACACTGAATCTAATAGAAGAGAAAGTGGGTAAGAGCCTCAAACACATTGGAACAGGGGAAATTTTCCTTAACAGAACACCAGTGGCTCATGCTCTAAGACTAACAATTGACAAATGGGGCCTCATAAAATTAAAAACCTTCTGTAAGGCAAAGGATACTGTCAATAGGACAAAACAGCAACCAACAGATTGGGAAAAGATCTTTATCAGTCTTACATCCAATAGAGGGCTAATATCCAATATATACAAAGAACTAAAGAAGTTAGACTCCAGAGGATCAAATAACCCTATTAAAAATGGAGTATAGAACTAAACAAAGAATTCTCAACTGAAGAATATAGAATGGCTGAGAAGCAACTGAAGAAATGTTCAACATCCTTAGTCATCATGGTAATGCAAATCAAAACAACCCTGGGATTCTACCTCATAACAGTCAGAATGGCTAAGATCAAAAACTCAGGTGACATCAGATGCTCAAGAGGATATGGAGAAATTCCAACTCCATTGTTGGTGGAATTGCAAACTGGTACAACCAATCTGGAAATCAGTCTGGTGGTTCCTCAGAAAATTGTACATAGTTCTACCAGATTACCCAGCTATTCCACTCCTGGGCATATATCCAAAAGATTCTCCAACATATAACAACATACAGGAGCCTTATTTATAATAGCCAGAAACTGGAAAGAACCCAGATGTCCTTCAACAGAGGAATGGATTCAGAAAATGTACTCCATTTACACAATGGAGTACTATTCAGGTATTAAAACCAATGAATTCATGAAATTCTTAGGCAAATGGATGGAACTAGATAATACCATCCTGAGTAAGGTAACCCAATTACAAAAGAACACACATGGAATACCCAAGATACAATTCATAGACCATATGAAGCTCAAGAAGAAGGAAGACTAAAATGTGGATACTTCAGTCCTTCTTAGAAGGGGGAGGAAATATGGAGACAAAGTATGAAGCAGATAATGAAGGAAAGGCTATGTAGGAACTGCCTCACCTGGAGATCTATCCCATAGACAGAAACCAAACCCAGACATTATTGCAGATGCCACGAAGTGCTTTCTGACAGGAGCCTGTTATAGCTGTCTCCTGAGAGGCTCTACCAGAGCCTGACACATCCATAAGCGGATACTTTCAGCCAACCATTGGACTTTGGAAAGGGTCCCCAATGGACAAGTTAGAGAAAGAACTAAAGGAGCTGAAGGGGTTCGCAGTCCCTTAGGAAGAAGAACAATATCAACCAACCAGACACCCCAGAGCTCCCAGGGACTAAACCACCAACCAAAAAGTACACCTGGAGAGACCCATGGCTCCATCCACATATGTAGCAGAGGATGGCCTTGTTGGACATTGATGGGAGGAGAGGCCCTTGGTCCTATGAAGGCTTGATGCCCAAGTGTAGGGGAATGCCAGGGCAGTGAGGTGGGAATGGATGGGTGGGAGCGGAAACATTCTCAAAGAAAGAGGGGTAAGGGGGCTTGGGAAATGGGGGTTCTGGAGGGGGAAGTGGGATTGGAGATAACATTTGAAATGTAAATATATAAAATATTCAATGAAAAATTTAGTATAGAGAAACTTGTATTTTTAAAAGGTGTTTTATTTCTTCAAAATGAATTATATTTTGGAAAACTTAATGAATGTTTCAGTTAGTCTTTAGTTTCACAGTTGATGCATTTTTCATTTTGTAATTTTCAATTATTTTCTCCATTAATTAATTTAGTTTTTCTCCTTACATCCCAATCCTAGCTTCTCTCCTTTAAGTACCCCCCTCACATGACCTTTCCCCATGACTCCTCCCCTTCACCTCTAAGAAGGAGAGGTCCTCCTTGGGTACAAACCCACTGTGGCATGCCAAGTCACTGCAGAATTAGATATATCCTTCTGCCACTGAGCCCAGACAAGATAGCCCACTTAGGATCCACAGCTAGGCAACAGTAAGTGTAAGTAAGCCCTGCTCCAGTTATTGGGGGACCCCACATGAAGACACAGAGGCATATTCACTACATATGTGCAGGGTGTAATCTAAGTCCAACCCATGTATGCCTGTTGCTTGGTGGTTTAGTCTCTGGGAACCCCCAAGAGACCAGTTTAGTTGACACTGTTGGTCTTCCTGTGGCGTTTCTATCCTGTTTGTACCTCTCAATTCTTCCCCCAACTCTTCCACAAGATTTCTTGAGCTCCATTTAATGTTTGGCTGTGGGTCTCTGCCTCTGTTTCAGTCAGATGCTGGATGGAGCCTCTCAGAGGACTCCTCTCTCTGCTGAGTCTGTCCCAGGCCTACCTGACTGCAAAAGGAAGATTTCTATTGAATTTATTCTTTATTATTTTTGTACAATAAATTTATTTAAGCTAATCCAAGTATAATCCATTTTGAGTCCTTCACTAGTGAGGAAGGCCTGTTTTGCAAATCTAAGTAAGATATAATAGGAACTACTTTTTTACTTTGTAATTGTTTGAAACCCAGTAGTCGTATATAAAACTTCATGTACAATGATGAGTAAACATGAAAACTCCTGGAGCAAATGAGATGGTTTTATACATGAGACCTCAATTGCACCTTTTTTCCTACAGTGTAATCCCAAGCAGGAGAAACTTACTTAATTTCACATTTTAAACACATTTTAAATTAGTGGAGTTTAGATGTATATTAAGTGGGACTAAATCTAAAGCTGTAAACAGTAATATATTTAAAAATATTTTATTTTTAATGAAAATATATGGTGATCTGTGTCAAAAAGTTTGTTGATGGGTCTGTTATATGAATCAGGGTACAGACCCTTGCCACCAAGCTTGATGACCTATACAGATATCTTACTTGTTCACAGGCATGACAGCTACGTAGAACTGATTGATTTCTCTCTTCCCTTAACAGTTTGCATATCATCTTCCAGTTCTATGAAAGCTAGTCCTTAAATAGAAGGCTTTTAAGTCAGTTTCAACTCATATCTTCCAGGTTCCAAGTCTAAGTTTGTTGAGCCTTTAGCAATAGGGGCTCTATTCAACTACTGGGTGGCAACTAATGACAAAAAAAGTTTCTTGGACTGATCTGTTCAACAGCTCAAATGAAGATTTCTCATGCCTTGTACTAGAATTTTGTTAGATAGGTATGGCTCTTGTGTATTATCACTCTAGGTAGTATAATTTTATTTATATTCTGTGTATACATGCATATATAAATGTATATATACAAACATATATGTAAGTATTTCATGTAATTTTCAGCAAATATACTTTAAGTAGCAAATATAATTTAAGGAAATACATTGTAAGATAATAGGTTTCTATACACCTTTCCTTGAATTAGCCCTCCTGACCTAATTCTCTGTATTTTCTTCTGCCCTCCCTTCCTTTTTTGCAATGCCCAGTTTTGCAACTCTGTACTTTTCCTTTTATTTACAATCTACATTTGCTATGCTCTTCTTTTAATGTGCCACCATAAAGATTTCTTTCTAGTTTTCTAGCCTCTGGTTGTATTCCAAGTTAAACACATAGAGTAAGTCATTTGATGCTAAGATATACATATAAGAAAGAATATGGTAAGTATTTCTGGACATGAGTTACCTCACTTTTTCTTTTTTTTTCCAGTTCCATATTCACCTGCTAATTTGACTTTTTAGTAGAGTAATATTCTGTTGTGTATACATATGACATTTTTCTCACAACTTATTTCTAAACTTGCTACAATAGTTTACACTCCCCAATAACAGTAGATAGTAGTTCCCCTTTTGCAACATCCAAGCCAGCATTTGCTCTCATTTATATTCCTGATGACCATTCTGAATTGGGTGAGATGGAATCTTACAGTAGTTTTAATTTGAATTCACTGATACCCAAGGATGTTAAGCATTTTTAAAGTATTTTACTTTTGTGTGTGAACTTTTTTTATTGGATATTTTATGTATTTACATTTCAAATGTCATCCCCTTTCCCAATTTCCCCTCTGAAACTCCCCTATCCCCTTCCCCTTCCCCTGCTTCTAGGAGGGTCCTCCCACCCACTCACTCCCACCTCACCACACTGGCATTCCCCTACACTGGGGAATCTAGCCTTCACAGGACCAAGAGCCTCTCCTCCCATTGACAACCACCTAGGCCATCCTCTGGTACATATGTGGCTGGAGTCATGGGTCCTTCCATGTGTGCTCTTTGGTTGGTGGTTTAGTCCCTGGGAGCTCTGGGGGGTCTGGTTGGTTGATAGTGTTCTTCCTATGGGGTTGCCAAACCCCTCCAGCTCCTTCAGTCCTTTCTCTAATTCCTTCATTGGGTTCTTAACTTTTAAGAATTTTTTGTTCAGTTCCTGCCCTGATAATTAGTTGCTTTTGTGTGGCTATTATAAAACACCATGACCAAGGCAACTAAGAAGAGTTTACTTTAGCTTATACTTCCAGAGGATAATGTTAGGGACAATATGGCAATGGGTGTGGTGTTAGGAACAGGAAGCTAAAAGCATGAAGCATAGAGATAAAATTAGAAGAGAGTTATTTTCATCCCAAAGCCTGTCCCAGTCACATACTCCTCAAACAAGTTTGCACCAACTGAAACTCCCCCAAAACAGTGCCTCCAACAGAAGATCATATGTTTAAATACCTAAGACTATGAGGAATATTTCTCATTCATACCGCCATACTAGTTTAGTTTTTATTCTCAGTTTCACACAACATAGGATTATCTGGTGAAGGGAAAGAACTTTAATTAATTTCCTCAATAATGTTGATTTATGGCCGTGTCTGTGAGTGACTGACTTGATGTGAGAGGGCTCAGCCTACTGTAGGCTGACCACTCAATCACTTTAGACAAGTGGTCCTGATTGAGGTATATATACTATATACATATATATATATATGTATGTATATATATATATATATACGCACATATTTATATGTGCATATATATATTGTATATATGTGTGTGTATGTGTGTATGTATGTATGTATGTATGTATGTATGTATAAACAACATTCTTCCATGGTTTCTGACTCATTTCCTGCCCCAACTTCACCCAGTGATGGATTATGGCCTGGAACTATAAGCTAAATATTTTTCTCTCCCAATTTGATTTTCATCATAGTGTTTATCATAGCAACAGCAAAACAATAACAAACTAGACAAGTTCCATAGCCCACTTTGTTGTGTCATTATTTTCTTAATGTTTAGCTCTTTCAATTTTTCTTTATTCTAAATAGGCACTCTCCTTCTGTTGCATGTATTACTAGCAAAGATATTTTTCTTCATTGTGTGATCTACCTGTTCATTGTGTTAGTTTCCTTTTCTGTTTTAGTTTTTGTAGGGTGACCTTTTTCACAAGAGTGACTCTTCTATGAATGAATATGAAATGTCTTTTCATCTTCTAGTGCTTTACTTATGAAGTGTCTTTTTGTTGTAGAGGTCTTTCACCTCTTTATGTATATTTATTCACAAGTTTGGTTTTTTGTGAGTAGATGTATGTGTGTGTGTGTTTGTGTATTCACATTCATATGTGTGTGTACACATATATGAAAACATTTGAAATTCTGAATATCCCACAGTCTTTAACATTTCAAACACTGAAAATTCAGTCTCTTTTAAAATACAATGTCTTTGTAAACCTCCAGGATCTCTTTAAAAGTTTTAACTTTCTATATGTAGGCTCATACAAAATGAAAAAGAAATGAAAAAGAAATTAAATACCTTCTCACTTCAAGAGGGAAGAACTAGGACAGTCACAATCTGAATAAAGCAAAGACCATCTACAACAGTGTAAATAACTCAGTGTTCAGTATCTGGGATTAACTCACAGTCTTCTAGGTGTCTCCAAAGGTCTTGGGTCACTTCTCTGACAATAACATCTTCTGCACACATAGTTTGTCTTTGGGGCTCTGACTAGCTCCATTCCATTGTTGTTGCTGTTCTTCGTTATCATCCCATGGTACTGGCATCTCCAAAAATTCAGGGGTCTTTTCCTCCAAGTTGGATGCACTCTCACTGGTAACCCTCTAACTGGCTCTCTTCAGAAACTCCAGCCCTGCCACACAGTGCCAAGCCTCAACTGCTCTTTACCAGTACCATCTAGGTGATTCTTACACTACCAAGTTTGGATGCTAGCACAAAGTAGAGCCTTGGCTGCCTTGGGAACACAGCTTCTGTGTGTATACCTTGAGGAAACATTTCCCAGATTTTACTTCAGTAATGCTGGTCTCTTCTTAGTCCTTGCTAATTCCTCAGCTCCAGTTGGCCAACATCCATTTTTCCAGCAAACAAAAGTTTTATTTTAGTGGTTCTGGTCTCTTCTCTAATTGCTGCTGATTCTTCAGTTCCAGATGATCAGATGCCACAGATGTTTAACAAAAGGGCCCATTAGAGTCTTTGTTTCCCTTTGAAACTTCAAAGGCCAGGCCTCCATTGTCTGTACTGCTCTCAACATTCTTATCTTTCAAGCCCCAAAACCAACATTCAATGACTTCCTGCCCAAGTTTCAAAGACCTTCCACAACCCTCCCCAAAACAATGTGATCAGGTTCTGTCACATCAATACCCCAATTCTGGTACCAAATTGGTTAAATTAGGGTTACTATTACTCAGGACTGTGCTGCCTAATCTGGAATTTTTGTGGTTTCATGAATTTTAGGACAGGTTTTTTTCTATTTCTGTGAAGAATGAGGTGGGAGTTTTGACTGGGATTGCATTGAATCTGTTCATAGCTTTTGGTAGAGTGGTCATTTTCATTATGTTAATTCTACTAATCAATAATCATGGTATATTCCTTCTATTTTCTTGTGTTTTTTTTTCTTTATCCCTTTCTTCAGATGTTTAAAGTTTTCTTTATAGAGGTCATTCACTTCCTTGGTAAATTCATTCCTAGATATACTTTCTCTGAGGCTAAAATGGGACTGTGTCCTTAATCTCCTTCAATATGTGTTTGTTGCTAGTGTGTAGAAAACCAGTTGAGCTGTGCATTTTGATTCTGCAACCTGCCACATTGATAAATTATCATTTCTAAAAGTTTTCTGGTAAAATTTGAGAATCTCTAATATATGATCTCTAATGTATGATCTCTAATAATGTCATCTGTAGGCATAGTTTGACTTCTTTAACTACTTGTATTCCTTTAATTTCTTTTTATTGCCTTCCTTGCTCCAGCTTCTTCTTTCTCTCCTCTTCCTCCTACCCCTCCTTATTTCATTTTTCAAATACTCTAAGAAAAATTTGCTGTAGATCTTTCTTGAATAGTTAGAAGAATTTTACTGTAAATCCAATCCATCTGGACTTGATTATTTTATTTTATTTTTATTTTTTTGGTTAGAAGGCTTTTTATTGGTATTTCAGGCTCCTTATTTGTAATGGTCTGTTAGATTGTTGATTTGTTAATTTAATTTTTGGAGTTTGGACTAATTTAGGATATCATCCATTTATTTTGTATCTTTCAGCCATACAGTACAGGTTTTTATATTTCCTTATAGCTTTATGAATTTCTTTGATGTCTCTTATAAAGTTTCCCTGATCATTTCAGATTCTCTTAATTTGAGTACTCTCTTGTTTAACTTTTCAAAGAAGTAGCTCTTTGATCTATTGATTCTTTGCATTGTTTTTGTTTGTTTCATTGACCTCTGCTCTGATTTTTATCATTTCTTGTCATCTACTTGATATGATGCAGCATTGAGCCATTTATTTGTACTCTGATTTTTTTTTTTTGTGGATTTTCAAGACAGGGTTTCTCTGAGTAGCCCTGGCTGTCCTGGAACTCACTCTGTAGACCAGGCTGGCCTGGAACTCAGAAATCCACCTGCCTCTGCCTCCCAAGTGCTGGGATTAAATGTGTGTGCCACCACCACCCGGCTCTCTCTGATTTTTTAATGTAGGCACTTAGAGCTATAAATTTACCACACATAATTGCTTTCATTTTATCCAAGAGATTTTGTTGTGTTGTGTTCATTTTTTCATTTTGTTCCAGAAATGTTTTTCTTTGACCCAAAAATAATTCAGTAATGAGTTGTGTAATGTTTATGAGTTTGTAGATTTTCAAAATAATCTGTTTGCTGCCATGCTAGTTTCTAGTATTACTGCATTTTGGTCAGACAGGATACAAGGAGTGACTTTCATCATTTTTATTTTATAATGATTTACTCTGTGTCTCAGGATATGGTCTATTTTAGAAAAGTTTCCATGTGCTACTGAGTGGAATGTGAATTCTTTGGTGTTTTGGTAGAATATTCTGTGGATATCTGTTAAGTTCATGTGCTGTATGATGTCAATTCTGATTTTTTTTTATTTTTGTCTAGGTGACACACTTTTGGAGAAAGTTTGGTGTTGAAGTCACCTACTATTAAAGGATTGATGTTAGTCTATGTCTAATAGCAGTACTTATTTTTATAAAATTGTGTGCCTGAGTTGGGTGCATATATCCTTAGAATAGTAAACTCTTCTTGGTTAACTAGGTTTTATTTAATTAGAATAACATACCCCTCTTTAAATTTTCTAATATATTTTAGTTTGAAGTCTATTTTGTCAGATATTAATATGGTGACATCTGCTTATCTCCTAGTCCCACTTAATTTTAGTATATTTATATATCATTTTACTTTTCGATGGCTATCTTTAAAACTAACATGATGCGTATAGGAAACAGAATAATTTTATGTCTTGATTAATTCAATTAGCCTGTCTTTTGCTTAAAAAATTGATAATATTGATATTTAAAGTTATTGGAATGTGTGTGTTGTGATCAGCATAGTGCTGTTGATTTTTAGTGTTTGTGTTCTCAGTGGTTCATTGTATCTTAATAATTATAACTTGATAGTTCCTTTCACAGTTTGCTATGCCCATTCCTTTCCTCAGCACATAAAAATATGTTTCTTGGAATTCCTTGGTTTGGTTTGGTGTGTGTGTGTGTGTGTGTGTGTGTGTTTGTGTGTAGGCTGTGTCTATCATGTAAATGTTTTCTTTCTTCTTCAATCATGGTTGATAGTTTTGATGCATATATTGTTTTAGGTTGGTTGTCTTTTGGTACTTGGAATGTATTGTTCCAGCCTCTTCTGTGTTTCAGTGTTTTCACTGAGAACTCAGATATTTTTCTTTTCTGTTTTTTTTTTTGCATTTTTTAATTAGATATTTTCTTTATTTACATATTTTTAGTTCAAGGACAGTTTATTGTTGGTGGCATTGCTCACTTAATATTCATCTCAAGAAGGAAATTTATTCTCTTTTTTTTTATTCTTTTTCCTTTTTTTCAATTTTATTACATATTTTCTTTATTTACATTTCAAATGCTATCCCCTTTCCTGGTTTCCCCTCCAGAATCTCCTTATCCCATCCCCCCTCCCATGCTCACCAACCCACCCACTCCAGCTTCCCTGTCCTGGAATAGAACCTTCACAGGACCAAGGGCCTCTCCTCCCATTGATGACAGACTAGGCCATCTTCTGCTACATATGCAGCTAGAGCCACGAGTCCCTCCATGTGTACTCTTTGGTTGGTGGTTTAGTCCCTGGGAGCTCTGAGGGTACTAGTTAGTTCATATTGTTGTTTCTCCTAAGGGGCTGCAAACCTTTCAGCTCCTTGGGTCCTTTCTCTAACTCCTTCATTGGGGATCCTGTGCTCAGTTCAATGGATGGCTGTGAGCTTTTAATTCTGTATTTGTCAGGCACTGGCAGAGCCTCTCAGGAGACAGCTATATCTGAGGTTCCTTTTATATGAGACTTGAATTGTATTTCTCTTTCAGCTTTCAGTATATTTTTTAAAAATTGTTTTTATTGGCTATTTCATTTATTTATATTTCAAATTTTATCCCCTATCCTGGTTTCCTTGTCATGTATGTTTAATGTTTTAACTATGATATACTGTGTATATTTTCTTTTCTAATTGTGTCTATTTGGTGTTCTGCATACTTCTTGTGTTTGTATGATTGTTCCTTAGTTAAGAGAAGTTTATTTCTATGATCTTGTTGGAGACATGCTATGCCATTAAATTAGGGTTTTTTTTTCTCTAATCTATGCCTATAATTCAAAGGTTTCATTTTTCATAATGTCCCACATTCCCTGTATTTTGTTCTTGTTTTTTTTTTAATTTTCATGTTCTTTGCTTATTTTATCTAGATTCTCTATTGTAACTTTGAAGTCTGATACTCTGTCTCCTTTGAATTTTTAGTGTGACTGTTGTATTTTTCAACTATCTCATTACTTCAACTTGAATCATCAGTCTTTCTATCTCCTGGTTAAATTCCATTCTTTTTTTTTCCTTGTTTTTTTAAATTTAATTTTTATTGTTTTTATCTATTTACATTTCAAACATTATTCCTCTTCCCAGTTTCCCTTCTATTAGCCCCCTATCCCATCCCTCCTCATACCTCTTGCCTTTCTCTACCACTATAAGGGTGCTCCTCCTCCTGCCCACCCACTCCAGTCTCAGCACCCTAGCATTTCCCTACAATTGGTCATGGAGCCTCCACAGGACCAAGGGGAAATCCTCTGCTACATACCCAGCTGTAGCCATGGGTTCCTTCATGTATACTCATTGGTTGGTGGATTAGTCCGTGGGATCTTTGGGAGTTCTGGTTGATTGATTTTGTTCTTCCTATGGGATTGCAGACCCCTTTAGCTCCTTTAGTCCTTGCCCTAACTCCTCCATTGGATTCCTGCGTTCAGGTAAATGGTTGGCTGAGTGCATCCACCTCTTTATATGTCAGGCACTGGCAGAGCCTCTCAGATGACAGCTATACCAGGCTCCTGTCAGCAGGTACTTCTGGCATCAGCAATAGTGTCTGGATTTCATGTCTGCAGATGGGATGGATCCCTTGGTAGGGCAGTCTCTGGATGGCCTTTCTTTCTGACTCTGCTCCACTTTTGTCCCTGCATTTCCTTTTGACAGGAGGAATTGAGGATTATTGTTTTTGAGGTGGATGGCAAGTCCCATCCCCCAACCAGGGGTGATGCCTATGCACTAGATAAAGTCTCTACAGATTCTGTCTCACCTTTGTTGGGTACTTTGGCTAATGTCTTCCCTGTTGGGTCCAGACAATCGCTTGGGTCCCTGGCATCTCGGACTTTATACTGTCTGTAGTCAGTTTCTCTTCCCCCACTGCTACACACCTCCTTTCAAATTCCTGACCCTGTGTACTTCTCGTTTCCTATCTGAACCAGCCGCCCTGTTCCCTCCACCTCCTCTCTCCCTCGAAGATCCTTCTCTTTCTTTTCCACACAATCCCTCTCTCCCTTTACCTCCCTGATCCTTTTCTTCATCTACTTCCAGAGATTATTTTCTAGCTCCCTCCTGAGTAGGACAGTACCATCCACACTTTGGTGTGGTCTTACTTCTTTGGTTTCATATGGTCTATAAGCTATATCATGGGTATTCCGAGCTGTTGTTGTTGTTTTTAATATGCACTTATCAGTGAGTACATGCCATATGTGTTCTTTTTGTGACTGTGTTACCTTACTCAGGATGATATGTTCTAGATCTATCCATTTGCCTGAGAATTTCATGAAGTCATTGTTTTTAATACCTTAGTAGTACTCCATTGTGTAGATGTACCACAATTTCTGTATCCATTCCTCTGTTGAGTGACATCTGGGTTGTTTCAAGCTTCTGGCTATTATAAATAAGGCTGCTATGAACATAGTAGAGCATGTGTCCTTGTTACATATTGGAGCATCTTCTGGGTATATGCCCAGGAGTAGGTGGTATAGCTGGATCCTCAGGTAGAACTATTTTCAATTTCCTGAGGAACCACCAAATTGATTTCCAGAGGGGTTGTACAAGCTTGCAGTCCGACCAATACTATAGGAGTGTTCCTTTCTCCACATCTTGCCATCATCAGCTTTTACCTGAGTTTTGATCTTAGCCGTTCTGACTGGTGTAAGGTGGAATCTCAGGGTTGTTTTGATTTACATTTCCCTGATGACTAAAGGTTTTGAACATTTCTTTTGATGCTTCTCGGCCATTCAATATTCTTCAGTTAACAAATCTTTGTTTAGCTCTGTACCCCATATTTAGTAGGTTTATTTGGTTCTCTAGAGTCTAATTTCTTGAGTTATATATTTTGGATATTATCCCTCTATCAGATATAGGGTTGGTAAAGATCTTTTCCCAATGTGTTGGTTGCATTTGTCCTATTGACAGTATCCTTTGCCTTACAGAAGCTTTTTAATTTTATGAGGTCCCATTTGTCAATTCTTGATCTTCAAGCATGAGCTTTGGTGCTGTTAAGGAAATTTTTCCCTGTGCCAATGTGTCCCAGGTTCTTTTCCACTTTCTTTCTATTAGATTCAGCATCCCCTTGGACATGAGCTTTGTACAAGGAGATAGGAATGGATCAATTTGCATTCTTCTACTTGCTGCATGCCAGTTGAACCAGCACCATTTGTTGAGAAGGTTGTCTTTTCCCCACTGGATGGATTTGGCTTCTTTGTCAAAGATCAAGTGACCATAGGTGTGTGGGTTCATTTCTGGGTCTTCAATTCTACTCCATTGATCTACTTGCCTGACTCTGTACCAATACCATGCAGTTTCTATCACTACTGCTCTGTGGTACAGCTTGAGGTCAAAGATGGTGAATACCCCAAGAAGTTCTTTTATTGTTGAGAATTGTTTTTGCTATCCTGGGTATTTTGCTATTGGAGATAAATTTGAGAATTTCTCTTCTTTCTATATCTGTGAAGAATTGAGCTGGAATTTTGATGGGAATTGCATCGAATCTGTAAGATTGCTTTTGGTAAGATGGCCATTTTTACTATATTAATCCTGCCAATGCATGAGCATGATAGATCTTTCTGTCTTCTGAGGCCATCTTCAGTTTCTTTCTTCAGAGACTTGAAGTTCTTGTCATACAGATATTTCACTTGCTTCGTTAGAGTCACATCAAGGTATTTTATATTTGTGACTATTGTGAAGGGTGTTGTTCCCCTAATTTCTTCCTCAGCATGTTTCTTCTTTGGGTAGAGGAAGGCTTGTGATTTGTTTTGAGTTAATTTTATATCCAGACACTTTGCTGAAGTTGTTTATCATCTGTAGGACTTCTGTTGTCTATTTTTTAGGGTCACTTAAGTATACTATCATATCATTTGCAAGTAGTGATGTTTTCACTTCTTCCTTTCCAATTTGTATCCCTTTGATCTCCTTTTGTTTTGTAATTCCTCTGGCTAGAACTTCCATACTATATTGAATAGATAGGGGGAGAGTGGGCAGCCTTATCTTATCCCTGATTTTAGTGGTATTGCTTCAAGTTTCTCTCCACTTAGTTTGATGTTGGCTTTTGGTTTGCTGTATATTGCTTTTATTATGTTTAGTTATGGACCTTGGATTCCTGATCTCTCCAATACTTTTAACATGAAGTAGTACTGTATTTTGTCAAAGACTTTTTCTGCATCTAGTGTGATGATCATGTGTTTTTTTTTCTTTGAGTTTGTTTATATAGTGCATTAGGTTAATGGATTTCTGTATATTGAATCATCCATGCATCCCTGTGATGGAGTCTACTTGATCATGGTGAATGATTGTTTTGATGTGTTCTTGGATTTGATATGCAAGAATGTATTGAGTATTTTTGCATCAATATTCATGATGGAAACTGTTCTGAATTTCTCTTTCTTTGTTGGGCCTTTTGTGTGGTTTAGGTATCAGTGTAACTATGGCTTCATAGAATGAATTGGGTAGAGTACCTTCTGTTTCTATTTTGTGGAATAATTTGAGAAGTATTGGTCATAGGTTTTTACTGAAGGTCTGATAGAATTCTGCATTAAAACCATCTGGTCCTGAGCTGTTTTTGCCTGGGAAACTTAATTATTGCTTCTATTTCCTTAGGGGTTTTGGGACTGTTTTGATGGTTTATCTGATCCTAATTTAACTATGGTACCTGATATCTGTCTAGAAAATCATCCATTTCATTTAGATTTTCCAGTTTTCTGGAGTATAGGCTTTTTTTGTTTTGTTTTGTTTTTGTTTTTGGATTTTTGAGACAGGGTTTCTCTGTGTATCCCTGGCTGTCCTGGAACTCACTCTGTAGACCAGGCTGGCCTCCAACGAGTATAGGCTTTTTTAGTAGGATTTTTTTAATATCTTCAGTTTTTATTGTTATGTCTCTTTTAATTTCTGATTTTGTTAATTTAGATATTGTCTCTGGGCCCTCTGGTTATTCTGGCTAAGGGTTTATCTATCTTGTTGATTTTCTCAAAGAACCAGCTCCCGATGTGGTTGATTATTTGTATAGTTTTCTTTGTTTCTTCTTGGTTGATTTCAGCCCTGAATTTGATTATTTCCTGTCATCTACACCTCTTAGATGTAATTGCTTTTTTGTTATAGAGCTTTTAGATGTGATATTAAGCTGTTAGTGTATGTTCTCTCCAATTTCTTTATGGAGACACTTGGAGCTATGAGTTTTCCTCTTACCACTGCTTTTATTGCTTCTCCTAAGTTTAGGTATGTTGTGTCATAATTTTTGTTAAATTATAAAGTCTTTAATTTCTTTATTTCTTCCCCAAGTTATCATTTCATAGAGAGTTGTTCGGCTTCCTTGTGCATGTGGGCTTTCTGTTCTTTTTGTTGTTATTGATGTCTAGCCTTGATCCATGGTGATCTGATAGGATCCATGGGATTATTTCAATCTTCTTGTATTGGTTGAGGTTTTTTTTGTGTATGTGCATGACCTATTATATAGTCAGTTTTGGAGAAGGTGCCATGAGGTGATGAGAAGGTTTAGCCTTTTGTTTAGGATGAAATTTTCTATAGATATCTGTTGGATCATTTAGTTCATAACTTCTATTAGTGTCTCTGTTTAGTTTCTGTTTCCATGCTCTGTCCATTGGTGAGATTAGGATGTTAAAGTCTCCATCTATTATTTTGTAAGTTTCAATGTGAGCTTTGAGCTTCAGTAATGTTTCTTTAACAAATGTGGGTTCCCTTGCATTTGGGGCATAGATATTCAGAATTGAGAATTCCTCTTGGTGAATTTTTCCTTTGATGAGTATGTAGTGTCCTTCCCCATCATTTTTGGTAAATTTTGGTTGAAAGTCTATTTTATTGGGTACTAGAATTTCTCCTCCAGTTTGTTTTATGTGAACATTTACTTGGAAAATATTTTTCCAGTTCTATACTCTGAGGTAGTGGCTGTAATTTTTGCTGAAGTACGTTTTTTGTATGCAGCAAAATGATGGATCTTATTTACATATATATTCTTAACCAAAGTGATTGTACTTGAACAAAACTTTACTTAATCTTGAGGAAGGAGAAATAAACAGGTTGTGTTCACTTAATTCACTAATCTATATCACATTAAAATATTCAAGAAGAACATGTCGAGTTAATAAAGAAAGAAGAAACTTGAATTAGGAACTGATACATTGTCAAAAAACTTGATGTAAAATATTTCCTTTACTGGTTTTCTAGAGTTATATGATCACTTGCATGTACTTCCTTTATCTATGGCTGTTTTATTCTTCTCTAAATGTTGTTTGATATATTTCTCTAAGCACATGGCAGAATTAGCTTTGAATGGAGACTGAGATTGCCTACCCACATACACACAACCAACAGGGAAATTTTTTCTGAGTACTAACTCTAAATATCTAACACAGAGAATCTGGTTACTCCTTTTTGAATCACATTCTACTTACATGCAATCTAAAGACTGAGTTTCATGGGACTCTTGTATTTAGGAGTGGAATGTAATTCATAGGAACATGGATGGTGAGCATCCCATAATGTGCCTTCCTTGTCTACCCTTATGTTTAAATGTTAATTCTGAGGTTTTACCCAGAAACATTCTACAAAGCCTATCAATCACAAGTGTGCTTGATCCTTTCTAGTCTAAGTGCTTTAATTTGCTATATTTTATGTTTAATTTAAAAAAATATTACTTTATGATTTATTCATTTTTCAGCCAATGACTACAAGTGTTTTATCATATGGACCTCTTGTACAAAGTGGATCTGAGAGTTATTCATCTTCACGAAGAGCTGACTCTCCAAGGTAAATCTCACTAATAATAATCAGGTCTACCTATGTACAATTTTCACCTACATTTGAAAGTAAAAAATATCTATTTTCACTTTAAACTACACTTTAAACTTAATACTTGTTCCCTAAATGTTGATGTATTGACTAGATAGAGGCAAGAAAATCACATATTTACAAGGAAGTATTTTTTTCTATTCTGGGAAATAATATTTAGGTACATAGGAAAATAGTTAATCTGAGGGAAAGATACTAGTGGTTGTAAAGTCAATACATTAATGTTCTTATTTTTTGAAAAAAAATGCTCAGTGTTGTCTTTTGGTTTATTTCATGAACAGAAGGACCATGTGCTCCATAGTATGGTCTTTCAGGAGAATTAAATAGAACCATAGTGACAACAACTGGTAAATATTTAAACATATATTTGTGTTCTCTTTTTCTTTAAGTGATGAAGGAGCATTTATACTGGAATGTGACAAAGGATACAAATCTGAAACAGAAGTTCAGGATACAGATCCATTTGAAATTTTAGGAGGTTCTTTTTATTATAAGACTCTCCAAGATCTAACATTAATTGAAAGTGATACTCCTCTTATGGACTCTGGTTCTGAAAAGTGTATGATTGATTCTGACTCTGACAGAGGTGTTATGTCAGATTATGAGTTAGAAGAACAATCTAAAGACTTTGGATCAGTAATATGGAAACAGGACTCTGACTCAGAAAATTCTCCAAGGGATTCAGACTCTAGAAAACACTTTTTTGAAGCAGAAACTTATCAGCTGGAATCAGTCTCTGTTGAAGACCTGACCAAGACTGGGAAACACCTGGTGAGAATTGAACAGTGCCAGAGGGAATCTGGATCTCTGAAACATTGGATGCCCTCAGGCTCAGAAAAGTCCCTGGAAGATTCTAACTCTGAAAGATTCTCTGACTCTGACAATGAAAGACAGAAAGAAGAAAAATTACAAATGGCTTCAGCTTCTATACAACGTCTGATGGAATCTGAAAAATCAAAGATGGAGAATGAAAATTTGTGGATGATCCCTGATTCTGAGAGTTATTCAGTGGACTTACACACAGAAAAAGGTAGATCATCAACATCTAAAGTACATCTGATACAGGTTGATGAAACAGAAAAACCAAGAATTAAGAGGTATATGATGGACTCTGATTCTGAACCAAGTGAGACAGACTCAGATTCAGAAAGATGTGAGCTAGCCTCAGGAGCTATGAAATATTTCATGGATACAAAAGCATTTCACCAGAGCAGTGCTAGCAACCAGTTCCCAAAGGATTCATGGTCTGAAAGTAGAACAATAAACTCAGACTCTGAAAGCCCTGTGATGTCCTCTGATTCTATGAAATACATGAAGAAAGCTGAAACATGCAAAAGCACCTGTAATTTGGAAAGACTCAAGGTAGCTCAAAAGTCTGAGTCTCTACAGGACTGGTTAGATGCTAAAAGAAAACAGTTAGATTCTGATAATGCTGGATACTGGGATAGCTCCGGAAAATATCACTTTAGGTCTATAGTACCTCAAGAGAGCTTTGGAAAATGTCAAGGTGACCTTCAAAAGTTTCAGGGTATCACTGGAAAAAATGAAGCAGGCTCCAGTTCTGATAAACAGCAGACACAATTTGGAAACAAAAGAGATCAAATTGAACCTGAAAGTAAAAGACACCTCATAAAGACGGAGAAGGGATTAGACAATAAGGGGTTTCAAATGGATGAGGAAAGAGGATATCTTGTAGAGTCTGACTGCCGTGATGAAAATGAGGCACACCTGCAAGAAGCATACCGGCTTGGTGCTCGTAGAAAGGAGAATCGTCCTCCAGGTAAGGCAAAATCTATGTGGCCTCTAAAAATATATTATACATTTTATTAATAACATCACAACATTTCCAAAAATGGCAGTAGCATTGATAGATTTGGGACTGAAACCACTTAGGAAAACCATTAAGTGATTTAGAGATTAAACATCTTAATCACAGGTTTTTATTTCACTTTTAAAATTAGGAATATCATCTTGCTTTAGGTGATTATTTTATCTCTTCATTTTAAAAGGAGTAAAATTGAAATGCTTATAGAAACAATATTTATAGTGGCCTATGAAATAATGTTAAATTTAGCTCACATCATTCTGGAACAAGTAAAAGAGTTTTTCTATTTAGCTATTGTAAAACAATTTAGTATAGAAGCCTACGTATATCAGCTTTCAAAATATCTTTCGTTTCTCATAAAGGTTTTCCTCAAGTTCCATAATTATCAATGGATGGTTTTTATTTATGTTATTCATGTTTATTTTATCATAATATATCATTATAATTCCCAATCCCCTATACCAGTGGTCCTCATCTTGTGAGTTGTGACCCTTTTTGGAGTCAAATGACATTTCACAAAGGTCACATATCAGATATTTTGTGTATCAAATACCTACATTAAGATTCATAAAAATAACAAAGTTACAGTTATGAAGTAGCAAGAAAAATAATTTTATGATTATGAGTCACCACAATGGGAGGAACTGTACTAAAGGGTCACAGCATTAGGAGGGTTGAGAACCACTGCCCTAGACAATTTAGTTAACTCTTTGGATATGCTTTACATAGAGGTACTATGAACTGCTCTAAAAATTTTATGTGTACTGTGTAATATTGATTCAACTTTGCTAGTTAATTAAGTCTCACAGATTTTATATATACAAATTTATTAAGTCCTCCCAATACTAGAAGGTAGGTTACTATTGTCATTTTTGTTGTACTTTGGAGAAACTGAGGCACAAATAAGTAACCAGGATAGCACAGTAAATAATTGAGTGAATAATTGAATTCACACTTAAGAATTTATGTTGTTGATCATGAAGATGCACTATCAGTCAACTCCAAGAGGTATTTCCCATTGAGAACCATGATAATACTAAGAACAAGTTATTTGTCTTGTACTCTGAATTTAGGCTTATCCAAATATAGTGCTTAAGCATAATTGTAAATGTATTTTCACATTTTTATTCTTAGGATTTTCTAATTTATAAAAACAGATTTAAAAATCTGAATGGACTGCATAAAAGATTAAAGAATAAATTAAAAAATAAGAAAAAACATGAAACCTAGAATAAATATCTGAATGTTACCACATGCTTCTAATCCTAGTGATGGGGTGGCAGAGATGGAAACATTACTAAGGCTCCATGACCAGCCAGCTAGCCTGTGTTAATCAGAATGCTCAATGCTCACTCAGAGACTCTGTTTAAAACAAAAAGATGAAAAACTTCTGAGGCAAGACACTTGATGTTGACCTCTGACCACTACCAACATGCATACACAAATGCATGTCTATGTGCACCCATAGCTGTGAGCAAGCACACATGAATATGCACAAAATAAAGAGCAATAGTAATATAGTATGTATGTGTGTCCTACAAACATGGGAGAGTTGTACCTCAAAATAGACAGACATCTTCCATAAGTTGTCACATAGATAATTAGTGACCAAGCTAGAGTACAGAAACTCATAGTGTAGTGTTTTCTCAGATAGTCTGTGAATTTAGGAAGCTTATAATTGAGTGTCTTAGTTAGAGTTACTATTGCTGTGACAAAACACCATTACTAAGGTATCTTATATTAGGAATCATTTAATTTGAGCTTACTTAACATTTTCAGGGGGGTTGTCTATTATGATGGGGAGCCTGACAACAGTCAGACAGGCAAGCATGGTGATCAGTCACTAGCTCACGTCTTATCCAAAGTTTGCAGGGTAAGAGAATGAAATTGGCCTGGCATGGGTTTTTTAAAGCTCAAAGTATACCGCTGGCGATAAACATCCTCCAAAAAGGTCAAACCTACTCTAACAAGGCCACATTTCTTAATCCTTCTCAAACAGTTCCTCTTACTGGGGACCAAGCACTCAAACATATGAGCCTATAGGGGCCATTCTCATTCAAACCACCACACTGAGAAAATATTATTTGCTCTAAAACTGATCAGGTAAGTATGTTTTCTCTCAGTTTGCTCAGATAAAACTAAGAGAAAATATACTTGTCAAATTTTTTAATAATTAACTTAAAGCACATGTTGGTATATATCCTATCAGAAGATAGAAACACTTTCAAACATTAAATGTTTCTAATACTTGTTACTCACCTTTACAGTTTTTATCATAAAATAGTTTTGTGTAAATAATCATATTAATAGCAATATATCAACAGTTATTTTAAACTAAAATATATACTTACATTTAGGAAATGTGATATATTAAAGTCCTTTCTTCTATTAACATAATCCTTTGACAGTATGTTTTCTGCTTTGCTTTATATATAAACAATTTGCAAAGCCTCAAATAAAACTTTCAAGTCTTATGGTATAGAAATCTATGTAAATTTTGGAGTTTTAGGAAAAATGTTCTTTGATTTTACAAATACCATACATGTTGGCTCTAGAATGCTTAATCACAGTTTCTTATCTCTCAACTTATTTTGATAATAAGAGGTTTTTCAGTTTACTTGGTTAAGATACCATGCACACAATAATTCAAAAATAGTCAAAAGGCATTTTGGGGGGG
>JADRCC010158176.1:0-16187 GCA_019843855.1 Hylomyscus alleni
TTTTTTGAATTCTTTTACTTTTATTTATTTTATTACAATGTTCCTTTTATTGTTTTGTAAATATTATAGAATTATATTACTTCCATTTCTTCTCTACAATAACCCAACTCAATATATCCCTCCTTGCTCTCTCTGAAATGCATGATTTTTTCCACATAAGAAAAGCATTAGTTTAAAATTATATAGCATATAAACATTCTATGTAATATTTGTAATAACAAATATTTATTCTTCTCTCATATATTACATATTAACTTTAGTTTCCTCTCTATTCTCTTCTCCCACTTCCTGCCCCAACCCTTTTTCTTCTCCAGAACCACTCCTTCATTTCTCTTCAGAAAAGTGCATGCCTTCCACAGATATTGACCACCATGGCATAACAAGTTACAGTCAGCCTAGGCACATACCTCTATCAAGGTCCCAGCAGGATGGCAGGCAATTTAGTCAAAGGCAATCCTCACTCCTACTATTAATAGTCCCCCAAGAATACCAAATTCCACAGTCATAAAACATATGCAGAGAACGCAGGTCAGACCCCTACAGGCTGCTTGATTGTCTCTTCAGTGTTTGTGAGCTCCTATATTCTCTGATCAGTTGATTCTGCTCCACCTTTCTTTTGATGTCCATAAATTACAATCCTACTGCTTGTTCTGCAGGATTTCCTGAGCTCTGCACAATGGGTGGGCATGAGTCTTTGCACCTGCTCCTATCTGTTGCTGGATGAAATGCAAAATTCTTTTTTTGCCATTAATTATTCTTGACATTTTTTCTGCAGCTCTTACTGAATAGTCTCTGCGATATATTTTTAATATTAATTGAAACCTTTATTAGCTTTTTAATTAAACCTGCTATTAAATCTACTCAATCATGGCATTTTCCCCTGATAAACACTGTGGATTTATTTCTTGATTTGTTTGTTTGCTTGCTCACTTTGGAATTTTCTTTACACATACTGCTAATGGTTTACATCATAGTCATTCTAGTTAACAGTTTTTCTTTGTCACTGACATAATTTGAATATCTACTCCATAAAGATTGTCTACAATTTCCACATCTGAGTTGTCCTTTAGCTTTCTTCCAAGGTCTTGTTTTTCTAAAGAGTGGTTATAATATCTTACTTATTAACACATTTAACATTGTTTCATTGTGCTCTGGTCATTTCAGAAACTACCTTGTAGAGTTTTCTTTACTTTTGGATATCTCATTTATTCTTATCTGATCAGCTAGTTAAGTTGTCTTTTCATCCTGAGTTTGTATTCATTTGGCTGTATTTTGTATAGTCCAAGGTTTTCAGGAAACTACCCTAACTTGACCACACTCAAACTGCAAACTTTGCTGCCCTCCTCACCCTGGCTTTGAAAGAAGCTGAAATCTCCCCTTGGCCTTTCAGTCTCCAAATCTTTTTTGTTATTAAATTTATTTATTTATTAAGTTTAATACATGCATATATACGCATACATTACAGTTCGGCTCTATTTAGCTCACAGTAGTCTTGTGATCCTTCAGCACTTCCTTATTTCTTTCATTTGACATTTTATTTTAATCTCTATCTTGAATGTGGAATTTAGGGGTAATTCATGAGTTTTATAAGTTCATAGATTAATTTTAGTGGAGCCTTTTCTCTAATTTCTTATTTTCTATGACTTATATGTTTAATTCCCATACCCTTTTGCTTTGGCTAAATTTGTGATTTGTGAAATCTAAGGCTTGCCTCACTGCAAGTGATTGCTTCTTGTTTAGTCCCCAGACTGGGAAACTGGAGTTAGGTGAGGTATACACACTTGAATCTTAACCAGTTTACTTACCTTATATATAATGCCAATTTAGAAATTTTTTCTAATTTTAGTATGTTGAATAGCATATAATTTTCACCATAGGTTATATCTATTTCATTGAAATTGAAACTTACATGTAACTGGAATTTTTTTGGAACAAAATGGTGAGATGCATCTGCAGGGACACATAGCATAACTAACATTTACTATGTTCTCAATTGGTTAGTGTTGTTCACCTTAAGGTCCAGATATGTCTATTACAGATGAGATTTTATTGGAAGGCATTCTTACGTTGTGGATTCTGCAGGGCTACCCAGATCTAATCAAATTTAGGTTTGTGTTGGCAACAACAAAGAATAATAGGATGAAAGCATTCCCTCATCTTCCACAGCCCATGAGATAAAGATAGAGGCACTCTATTAATAACAGGATGCCATTACACATTTCACTACACTTAAGCTATTCCCCTTCTTTCATCATATTAAGCTTCTCAAACAGTGCACAACAAAAGATTCCAACAACAAAAGTGCAGGTAATAATCAATATGCAATTCTCCTCTGTATCATTCTCTTTGATGTGTTCAGGCTGGGTAGGCGATGAGGATGTTCATGGTAGGGTTATTTTGAGGAACTTTTGAGCTGCTTATTAGCAGATCCTTATTACTAGCTCTCCCAGGCAGTTGTGACATGTTTTTAAGATAACTCTTTTGTTCCATGAAACCACAATGCCTACTTTAATCTGCAGTGAATTCTAAAAAAAGGACAAGAAAAGGCCAATTAAATTATAAAATACCTCAAAGGTCTCTGCCACGTATCACTAGCTTTTACACATTATACAATATTAAATTATAGAGATTTTAGTGAAAAAAGCTAAGTTGCTTTGAAGCTAGTCTAGCAGCAATGATGTAGGCTTCCACATAATAATAGGGGCTTAAAAATTGCCCAATCCAATCACAACTGAAAGGCACCTATAAATGAAAGGACTTCAGAGAAACCAGTGTATATTATACACATTTTGATTGAATGAAAGACTAAATATTAATTCAGGAAACAACTTAATGACACCTTATATTTTCCTGTTGGTTAAGTCAAGCCACTTTATGAAGTTGTTATTTTTATAAGCGTTGTGGTTTATCACAACTTTAATTCGTAAAGTCTGGATAACACTACTATGGTTTGGTTTTTACTAAGCTTATCGAAAAAAACAAATTTATCAAGCTAAATAGTTCATATAAAAGAGAGATTTAAGCAAAAGTGGGACTTTGTAGAAAGTGAAGGGAAAGTAAGAGTGGATAGGGAACAAGAGAGAACAGCGAGGATGCATATGGTCAAAATATATTATAAATAAAAAATTCCATAATGAGAACAAGTCCTCATTTAGCATTTGCTAAAAAGAACATAGTAGACCGACTATAGATGATAAATAGATTGTGCATGGGATGAAGGATGATTTATACATGGTCAGATGACAGTGAAAATGATGATAGATAGATAGATAGATAGATAGATAGATAGATAGATAGATAGATAGATAGATAATGGAAAGTTGATAGATGATAGACACATTGACTAGTAATATACACATAAGTATATATTTACATATAAGTAGATATGCATGTTTTGAATCTAGTATGAACTCAAAGGCTACACTAGCCTTTTGTATTTGAAAGTTCATTGTGTTCATTTCTGTTTGTTTCTTCCATTCATAGATGACATCCCCAGGTAGAAATATTTCTTATTCACTTGTAAGGTTTTCTTAATATACCACTTGAGATATTTTACATGTCTTTCTCTCCTATCCTTGTTGTTGTTAATGTTCTTAATTAATAAAATAGTTGTCACCTCATGTGCATTAAATGAGCCCCAGGTAGTGATTCTAACACTATTTGACTATGAACAAATCTTCCCTAATTTTTCCTCTATATACAAGATTACATCACAGCAGTCATTGCTTTCTAATGCCTTACTTTTCTAGAGCCTACTGACCATTGCTAAACTCTCTCTATTTCTTCATGATAAATACAGACAAACATTGATAATGAAGCAAGCCCTGAATTTTTTATTAATAAACTACAAACCAAAGCTAGGAATTACTAGTCAACTTATTTATCATAGCCTCCACCTACTTCCATTTATACCAAATATCAATATTAGCTATTTTAACATGGTTTAATACATATAATTGTTAAAATTTAAGGTGGTGGTAAAATATTTGTGTTCTTTAAAATCTAAGTACCACAGCCCCAAGTATGATAGCATTCTTTAGTCCTGGCACTATGAGGCAGAGTCAGGCATATTTCTGTGAATTTGAGACCATTCTGATCTACATGCCAAGATTGGCCTGCAAGGGTTACATAGAGATCAATATTCTGTTTAAAATAAAAGTAGTGTCTTAATTCATGTTTCAACTGCTGTGATAAAATATCAAGAACAAAAGCAATTTTGGAAGGAAACAGTTCTCAGCTAACACTCCATCACTGAGACAAGTAAGAGCAGGAACTCTAGGAAGCAATCTGGATGTTGGAACTGAAGCTTAGGCCAAGGGAAAGTGCCACTTACAGATTTGCTCATCATGGCTTGCTTAGACTACTTTTTTTATAGCAGCCAAGACTACCTACCCAGGGATGGTACCTATTACAATGATGCAGTGATGCAGTGATGCAGTTGTGCAGTAATGTAGTGTTGTAGTGAGGCAGCAATGTCGTGATGCAGTTATGCAATGACATAGTGAGGCAGTGAGGCAGTGATGTAGCAATGTTACCATGCGGTGAAGCAGCGATGCATCGACTCACAGATGCAACAAAGCAGAGAAGTAGGGACACGGTGACACAGTGATGCAGGGATGCACTGATACAGTGTTGCAGTGATGCAGTGGGGTCACGATGAGTCGTCTGGGCTTTCCTACATCAATTATGAATCAAAACAAACAAAACAAACAAACAAAAAAAACCAAAATACCACCCAAAACGTTTTATCAAGGAGATTCTAAACTAACACTAGGCTGTCTCAATTTGTCATAAAACTAGATAGTACAAGTACGACAATCCCTTCCATTACTTAGCCTTACCTGCCCCCAATACAACAGCCTCATTGCCCTTAATATTTAAGTACTCACTGGTTGTTAGTGATCTGTATCATCAATCATTATGTTAATCTGTTGGATATTTTAACAACACCTCCCTTGATCTTCCGTCCCTTAAATAACCATTGATTTTTTTTATTTTTTATTTTTGCTAGAGATTTGTTTACACTATACAAAACCTCATGTCAAATACGCTTCTTTCCATATAGAATCTTACACTTAGAAGAATCTTTCTGAGGTACATCCACATTATCAAAATTAGGACATTTCTTTGTACTGTCAAGAAGAATTGCACAATATTACTCTGGCACTTGGCAGTTGGTCATACCACTTGGGCTGTTTCAGTTTTCAACTAATACAAATAAATCTGTTACAAACATTCCTTTGCCAGTCTCTGAGTGAGAATATGCTCTCTGTTATCTTGATTATTTACAGACAAAATGATTATGAGATAATTATACACTGAATGCTTTAAAGAACTGCATTCATTGCTGAAATGTTGTTACAGTTTTTGTCCATCCCAGTCCTGCATCAGATTTCAAGTGGCTCACTCAACAACACTTTGTGACTTCCTTATTTTTTTTCTTCTTATGATATCTGCCATATTCAAAATATGTATTGCAAATTTAAGTTAACACATATTATCTTATTGTAACATAGAATTCTCCTTCCTTAGTCTATAGAGTCAGGGATTATAAGTATATGCCACCACAACCCACCACCACCATTAAAGACAATGTGAGCTGAAGTTCTCCCATGAAGTCTGTTAGCATCTAGAATCTAGGTAGCTGAGGGATACTTGTCAGTTAGCATTTCTAGATATTTAAAATGACTTTTATTATCCAATAGTTTAGCTATCCTTCAGCTTATAGACTTTTCATACAGTTTTCCAACATGTGTCAAATACAGACAATGCAATTAATGAATTAACCAAGTAATTAAACAGAGCTATCAAAAATATGAATACACATGGTTGAGAAGCATTGAAGTAATCATGTGTTGTACCTTTCTGTTTTTATTAGATATTTTCTTTATTTACATTTCAAATGTTCTCCCCTTTGATGGTTTCTCCTCTGAAATACCCCTATTCCCTCCCCTCTCCCCCTGATCATCAACTCACCCTCTCCTACATCCTGGGCCTGGCATTCCCCTACAGTGGGGCATAGAGCCTTCACAGTATCAAGGGCCTCTCCTCCCAATGATGACCAACTAGGCCATCCTCTGCTACATATGCAGCTAGAGTCATGAGTCCCACCATGTGTACTCTTTGGTTGTTGGTTTTGTCCTTGGGGACTCTGGGGGTACTGATTAGATCATATTGTTGTTCCTCCTAGGAGGTTTCAAACCTCTTTCAGCTTCTTGGGTCTTTTCTCTAGCTCCTTCACCTTTCAATTGTGTTAGTGGTTTATAATAATATTGATGTGTATTGGTTTGTAAAAAATATTGATCATTATTTATCATATACTATACCTAAGTAATATTAGTATTGTATGTTTAACTATATAACAATAAGTATCTTAGCAAATATGTATATTTCTACCAGTCAAAGAGAAAGTAGTAGATTATGAGATTTATAATTTAAAATTATAATTTAATTATAATAAATATAATATATTATAATTTACTATAATTATAATATAATTTATAATTATAGATTATAAGAAAAGTAGTAGGTTTCTTATACTTTTTTCAAGTAAAATACCATATCCAGCAGCTCAGTTAACTTTGACACATAGTAACCACAACAATGATCAATAATTATTTTATTATTGTTAATAGTTTTTAATCTTTTAACACATTTGTAATGGAATTGTCTTATTTCTTCCACCTTTAGATAAATTCAATAAGTTAATACATGAATTAGCATTTAAAAAAACAAATAAAATTTTTGACAAGTCTCACTATGTAACTCTGACTGACCTGGGACTTGTTAGGTAGACAAGACTAGCTTCAATCTAATAGAGACTTCTGGGCTCTGCTTCCTTAGTACTGAGATTAAAGGCACATGTCACCTAGCCTAGCAAGAAAAATTTTAAGTGAACTATTTTATGAACAATAGAGTTTCCATGAGCTACAACCATGATGTAGGAGGCAAAGACAACAACAACAAGAAGAGAAAACAAAGCCTATCATTTGGATTGGAATATGCATTACTCTTTCCTTTGCTGAATAGTACTTATGGATTCACTTATCAGTACACTGAACAATGAAACATGAGGGAGATTCTGTGACACATAAAATCTGTGAAAGTTTTTTTTTTCCTAAGTGACAATATGTGTGCTAACCAATAGAGAAGACCATACATTTCCAATTAAGAAGTTATACAAGCAGAAAATAAAGGATTTCTAAACAATGTTGTCAAACTATTGCTCTGTGGGTCATGATTGTCTCAGGCGTGAAGAGTTACTCTAGAAACTAGGGCAACACATAAGTTTTGAAGGATGTGCACTTTAAAGCTGGAAAGGCTCCAATGGTCCTCTCTGATGTGATTCCAGCAATCATTCTATTGTAGTCATTCACCAGCTGAAGCATGCCATCATTTGTATGTAATTGTTCTTATATTAGTCTATTATTATGAAACAATAGGACTTTACAGAGTACATCTAGGGTCAGAACGTGTAGCATATATCTGTGTCCTCAAGTACTCTGAAGGCAGAGAAAGGATATTTCTGTGCATCCATAATTACAGGGCAACCTGAGCAATATCCAGTTTACCCTGTTTTGACCTGAGGCCATCAAGAAAAATGTTCAGAAGTTTTAAACCTGAAAGGTTCTTGTTTATACCTTGGTATGATCATTTTTAATCAATGACCTCTTTTAATTGTGTTGTTTAAAACTTAAAAATTTAAATTGTTTTTTGTGTGTGTGCATGAATTCTGATACACTTATCTACTTCATAGTATACACCTGCAGCAGACGTGCTTTGCATCGTTTTCTTTGTTGATTTATCTTCCTCTCTCCCCATATCATTCTCATTTTTCCCCCTTTGGAGAAAGGCAGATTTAGTTTATAATTTATGATTATTCTGTAATTCCAGTAGGTTTTTAGACATGTATCTCAAACCAAACTTCTTTCTGTTTAAGAAACAACTTCAGAGTGAAAGTTCTCAATTACTTCCCAAGCATATCCTTACCCAGGGAGTTCCTTTCATTTTAACAATCAACCAGGAGTACCAGTCAAGTCAACATCAGTACCTCCCTAGTTGTTTCTCACTTCATTCTTCCTGATGGTCTAGACAATCCATATTAACCATTCTCTCAAGATTAGAAAAGAAAATTTCCCAATTTATAGTTAGTGGCATTTAACCAGCAAAACACTCTACAGTCTCCTATTATACTGCAGTTGGACTTGTGGTCAAGTATAATTAAAAGTACAGTTTTCTGTGATTGCCCTGATGTCTAAGATGAATGCAGCTATCATTCTTACATTGAAGACTAACTCTGTGATTAGTTTTGCTTGAGTTCTACTTCTCTCAAATGGCTACAATATCACACCATTGTGTTAGGTTTTCAGTTGATTTTCTGCATGGCAGGAAACTCCACCCTCCCTATATCACATTTTATTTTATTTTTCTAAAGGTTCTGATTGATAACAGTAAGTCATGAAAGAGATGGAAAGATACAGGCATTATCATTCCTTAGCAGGGTACTACTTAGCAAAGTAAGTAGACTGTAAGTTAATTGTCCTCTAGAACTCTTACAAGCATCACTGTAAGCATCTGTGGTTTGTTCTGGAACTTGGGGCAGTCAACCTTACAAAAGATTATAAAGAAAAGGTAGAAAACAGAAGAAGGAAAAGAGGAAAAAAGAAAAAAATTGACTGCTCGATAAGGAATGTAAAGGTATTTGTGTGACTGACTACATGTGGTCTGACTTAAAGAAAACTTATAATCTTATGAGCAAAGAACTATGCTAACAAAACAATAGATATTTACAATCAGTTTTATTTCATAGATTCTTATAATGTTTATGCATTTGTTTCCTTATGTGAAAGTTTTATTTCTGAGTAATTTAAATAAGCAAATTTTTCTAAATTAATGTCCTTGTATTTGATGCTTTTGGCACTTAAGCATTGTTACTTAAATGAAATATATCAAATTCAATCAAGATGAGTAGAATATTATAATTTATCATCTTTTATGAAATCTAGATGACTCTAAGAGAAGGTAATTCTTCCAAGTTATTATTACTATTTTTATACTTTAACTTAACATAATACACAAAAGAACATAAACTATATATTTCTCCAATTTGACATATGACAGTTCTAGCACAATTTTGGATTTAGTAATATACATGTATGTGTATGTGCATATATATATATGTATATATATATATATATATATATATATATATATCAAGTCTGCAATCTTTTATCTTTAATTACAAGTATGAGTTACATAATCATAGTTAGTCCAAATTAAAGTCTGTTTTAAATGCTTTTTAAAGTATTCAGCTAATAATGTCATTAATTTTTTTCCTTAGCTTCAACAGCTCCTAGATTATTTGTTTACTTATCAAAAAGAAATATATCATCAAACTGATTTACTTATTTGAGTCTACTAAAACCATCTTGTTCCTTTGCTGAAAGAGACCCACAATCCATGCATTTTTGTCCAAAGAACAAATTCAATCAATCTTTTCATTTAAGATGGCATTTTACCTGATAAAAATGGAAGAGGAAGATTAATAATTTTTCTCTCATTTTAAGAATGATATATTTCACAACCTATAATATAATAAATTTTCACTTCAGAGACTACTTCGTTTTCAAGCATTCAGGGAAAAGAAGTAAAAGGATAGTTTCACATCCCTCCCAGACATACAATTGCATAAATCTCTAATATCTGATTATCAGATAGAGGGAGACTGGCACAGAGCACAAAATGCTTAAAAGACTATTTTAGTTCCCATTGAAAACTGTCTGATATAATAAAGCCCCTTACAGGAAAGGGATGACACTATAAAAGCCCTGACCTTGGATTCAGTCTGAATGATTTGTTAAGAAGGTTGTTTCCTAGAATGTAATCTATTCAGGTAACATTGCTGAATGTCCACGTTCCTTGAATGGCCAGTCACAGAGGAGTTGACAGTCATGAACCAGATTTATCCAAAGTAATTGCCTTTGACTTGAAGTCATCACTTACAGGAATATCACCTGGAAGTCTCTTTTGTAGGGAGACATGAACTTAAATGGCAGGCTGAGGTGAATTCTATCTGTTGAGGAGAAATAAATATAATGTTTACATAAGCTGTGGCAAGACGTTTGGGAAGTTAGACATGAGCTGAAAGAAAAACAGGTGAGAAACAAGTCATCAGCAATGTTAAGGAAAAAGAAAAATAGTTTGAGATAGACCAGCAGTTTTGACAATAGGTGATTTAATTTCAAATAAGTATATTCTAGAAAGCTTATGTTCTGTAATGGTCTTTCCACCTCAACTTGCTATATCAGATTGCTAAATTCCATTATTCCTTAGTATATCTATTTTGAAGAAATTCTGCATAGTGGATTTTAAAAAGGAGAAGGGTGAGGAAAGTTGCTTAGCATCTTATAGATGGAGGAAAGATCAAAGAAGACTTTGTAAAAGTAAGGAGTGATTCACACTCTATCCCAGAAGGGAGCTTCAATTGGGAGTGCCTCCATGAGATCCAGCTGGGGAGCATTTTCTCAATTAGTGATCAAGGGGGTAGGGCCCCTTGTGGGTGGTGCCATCTCTGGGCTGGAAGTGTTGGGTTTTATAAGAGAGCAGGCTGAGCAAGCCAGGAGAAGCAAGCCAGTAAGGAACATCCCTCCATGGCCTCTGCATCAGCCCCTGCTTCCTGACCTGCTTGAGTTCCACTCCTGATTTCCTCTGGTGATCAAAAACAGTGTGGAAGTGTAAGTTCAATAAACCCTTTCCTCCCAACTTGCTTCTTGGTCATGATGTTTGTGCAGGAATAGAAACCCTGACTAAGACACACTCTGAAAGCTAATACAATCTCCTAGTAGCTTCTCCATATTCTTTAATATGAGAAACGTGTTAAATCTGTTTGAATATTTAAATTATCTTAAAATATACTGTGGCAGTTTTCTTAGCAATATTAATGGATAGGAAAACTAATTTTAATGGATAGGAATCTTGAACAATTTGAAAATAAAAGTGTAAAAGAGGCAGGGTGATGATACTGAACACCAAAGGTAACATGGGCTAGATTCAAAAAGTTGCATGGTAGAGGATATCAAAAGCATATATTTGCCAAACTTCTATACGTACTTTTATCTGCAGATGTGAGAGGAGGTGAAGACAGAAGGTTAATGTTATATAATACTCACAGAAAACTCAAGTCCCTGGAATTGTTATTAAGGAATTGCATGGGTTAGGTTTCTGTGTGCTTTTTCTCAACCAATTTCAGTGTTCTATTATTCTAAAGTTGCTTGGTGATATTTTTAATGGTTTAATTTTGATTTAGCTTAGTCAACATTTACACACAAAATGGAAACTTTAATGGAAGCTTGATTTTCATATTTACAGATTCTGCCAAGAGTATTTTGGCAGTATTTTCTTATAAACTTTGCTCTTGGGAGGCAAAACCAGCAGAATCACACATTAGTGACCAGACTGGTCTACATAGGGAGTTCCATATGGGGCTGAAATAAAAAGTGAGAATGTGTCTCAACAGAACAAGAAGATTGATAGGATCTTAATCTTAGAAAATCCTGTTAAATTTGTATTATGAAAGGAAATTGAGAAAGAGGAAATGTCCCTAATTAAAGTTATTGGTCTCCAAACTGTATAGATTGACTTATTTGGTTTAGCATAGTAAAAGAGGGATCAAAGGAAGGAAAAAACATTAAAGACAGATGTTATTATTTTCAACCATGACTAATGTAGGTCAAACAGAGTAAAATCTGAAGAGTTACGTACTACTCTCTCATAGTGTTCCAATTTGCTAAGTGTTCTCAGGTTGGTCTTAACCTACTACTCACCAGAATAAAGGGACCATTGATTTCAACATCTTGTTTCTGCTCTTTTTTTTACTTTTCTTTTATTGGATATTTTCTTTATTTACATTTCAAATGTTATCCCCTTTCCTGGTTTCCCTTCCAGGAATTCCCTAAGTCATTCTGTCCTCTCCCTCCCGCTTCTTTCTGCTTCTTATTGCAATAGTCATGTCATGTAAGTGGAATGATCAAGTGTGTGTTCTCTGTTATTGAGACTTTTACTAAGTGTAATATCTTCTATGTCCATTCACATCATGACAAATGGTAAAATGTCATTTTCTGTTATGTCTGAAAAATATTCCACTGGATAGTCCCATACAGTCATTTAGACCACCCAAGGTTAAACCCAGGGCGCAACAAGACATGAACTTGGATGAGATATATAGGGAGGAGGGGTAGATGGTATAGAAGGCTAATGTAATACATTAAAAGCATGAGCAAAATTATCAAAAATAAGTTTATTTAAGTAAATGGTATGTGTGTACACCTCCACACATGCACATGTGGCAACCATCTACATTTTAAAGTAGAAATGTTAAAATCTTTTAGCACTTTGCATTCAGATGACATAAATAATTTTTGTAATAACCATGGTGTATATTTTTAAGTTAGCAATTCAATACTAATCTGTAGATTAATGTTTAATAATTTAAAAACTAAAAATAGGTTTAAACATAAACCTATTTAAAATATTATTCAAACTTCAGTTAGTGCATAATTATTTTACTAATGTGTGTCACTGTGTGCACTGGAAGCAAGACCATGCATTTAATGGAAACATTTCTTTCTGTTCCTTAAGAACTATTCCACTGGCCAGAACTGAAATCATGTTTTGCAAGAATTCTCAAATTGCTCAGAATACTTCTCACCCCTTTAAAATCTTACCAAAAAGCTATTGTCCTCTAATCTTGGAGGAGCCAGTCTCCTGAAAATTTTATAGCATCCCTGTAAAATGCATTTACCTGACAATTCACATTCACTTATGCAATTGCATCCCCACACTTCTGGTGCTCAATCTACCTATCCTCAACTTCTAGGTATATCCAGAGATATGACTGGAGTTCTTTTTCTAGTTTAATTTCTGATGAGATTGTACTTAAGTAAGGCCATAGAGTAACAGCAAAAGTATTTTTAAATATAAGTAGCAAGGTAGGAGTTTGAAAATACTAAAACAATCTTACCTGTAGTTCAGTAATACCCCTTCTAGGCCAGTACTCCCTAAGAAAAACAAATCTATACTTGCATCTTGATAAACAGTACATACTTAACTTGGAGAACAGTCTTGTTTCATATGCTCTACCAATATGCACTAAGCTGGTATGTCAGTACACTGGAGTCACCTGGAGAACAAGAACAGATAGGCAAGAACTGACTGTAAGGCAATGAGAGAAGAGGAAAGAACAAGAATATGAACTGAGAATCAGTGCGAATGATGGAAATAAGATAGTAACAACCTTAAGAGGAAAGATGAAGGAGACTTTAATACACAATCATTAGGAAAGGAAAAATGGCATAAAAATGCAAAAGTGGTCAGGCTGCTCATGGCTCAAACAATGGTGATTGTTGTTTTTTGTTTGTTTGTTTGTTTGTTTATGACATTTGCAGTACATATATATTGTATGTAACTTCTCAGTATCACTTTTTGAAAACAGTCTTCTCTCATACAATACATCCTGAACACAGGTTCCCTCTTCCACCACTTCTCCCAGGTCTTCCAATTCCCCTCTCCACCAGATCCACTCCTTTTCCATTTCTATTCAGAATGTCCAGACTTCTAAGAGACACCAGCCAAATATACAAAAACAAGACATTAGTAAGACAAGGCAAAAAACCCTTATATCAATGATGGACAAGGCCACCAAATAGTAGAAAAACAACTTTTAAGGGTAGGAGCAGATGTCTCTAGGACTGATTTTTACTTTCCTTTGTTGTTGTTTGTTTGTTTTGATTTTTTTATTCTTGTCACATTATCTACACAACAGGTTTGAATCTCCTCCATGCTTCGCATCTCATTGCCCTGGGATACAAAGTCTCATCTAATGAGTGTCTTGGGGCTAGATACCACCCCTTCCTCTCTTTGTAAATCCTGTTCTCAGCCACTACAAGCCATCTGTAACTTTCTTGCTCTCAGAGTATTAGGACGTGCAGGCAGCAGTCACAAGCTAGAAAGAAGAGGGTTCCTGTACCTCTTGTAATTTTGTCAAAATTAAGCATGTCTCACATAAGAAAAAAATAGACAATAGAAATTCAGTTCATTTTGGAGGGAGCACATGAATTCAAAACTGTATCTATTTAGCAAGTTCATAGTAAGGCATTTGTAAAAGGTACATTTGCTACAATGTTCATAGTAAGACACTTATCATTTCCAATTTGATCTCTCTTACTGGACTCACAACATATTATAGCTGTATCACTTTGCTGAAGACATTCTCCTCACAGAAGAGAAATCATGTGTCAAGGGAAAAGAGAGAGAGAGAGAAAGAGAGAGAGAGAGAGACAGACAGACAGACAGACAGACACAGAGATAGAGAAAGATACAGAGACACAGATACAGAGACACACAGAGAGACAGACAGACAGAGAGACAGAGATAGAACCACATAGATAGAGAGACAGAGAATATTATAAACATTATTCTCACCCATAATCTTGATGACAGATCCCTGAGATATCTATTTTGTACCATTTCCCAAAGTTCTGGATAAATTTCGGTTCTGGGAATATAGAGTGGCTGCTAATTACACAGTATCTTGTATTTGTTGTGTATATATATTTCTTGTGTCAGTGCTTTAAATAAGCCCATCCTCCTCTCCACCAAGCCAATCTTCTTCCACACTCATGATGGGAATCTTTTTAAAGCAGGCATACATGTCTCTCAAAGCTTCAATATTGGGTAAATTCATACAGCAATCAGCAGCTAAAGATGATAATAGTATCAAAAACTTTTGTGATAAAAAGTAACCATTACCCTTCCTCCTGCCTTTGGTCATGACTCTGATTTTCACTTACCAGGGAATGGGAATGCTGGAAAAGCCTTGAGCTAAGAAGAAATCTTAACTCTTCAGGCTGAAAATAGGAAAACAAGAATAGTATATCTTGCTCAGAGTAACAATAATTTTGACCCAAGTCATGGGACAATAGAAATGCTCTTGAATTGGGATTTAAAAGCAAGGTAAACAAGCAAGCAAGCAAACAAACAAACAAGCAACAAACAGTCAAAACTTAATTTCATTTAGTTAAGTTTTTACAGGACAGTGTTTCTCTAAATATGTGGGGACAATGGAAATGTTTATATTAAAATAGAAAGAAAATTAGTCATTTGCATGATCCTGACTTTTACCTCTAGGTACAATTCCAATGCTGTGATGACTAGTTAGATATGTAATATATGCCTTTCCAGAGGATTTTATTACAAAGACAATTTTGAAGTACTCACCAACTGAATTGTTCCTTCATCTAGTGATCCCTATTTTGGCGTGCATCACTTCTCTTGGTGAGCCATACTCTACTGGACCTCCCTTCAAACTCTTAACTCTGTGAACCATACTATGTTATAGATCTCTTTTGTTGAAATACTATACATTCATCTCTAAAAAGAATACAGGGTTTTAAGTATTATAACATGTGAAAGCTGACATCTTTGAGGTGGATAATACCATACTTGTACTTTTATTTCCCTTGTAACTTATCAAGGAGAATCAATAGCATTAGGTGAAGATCTTCTATTCACAAGGTGCTCAAGTCTCAAGTAAGTTGAGCATCATGAAATTTTCTAAAGCACAATGTTAAGATTGTTATAATGTACTTGATTTTCCTTAAGTGTGAATAATAAAATCTCACACGACAGGAAGCTTCATACTACCTTGTACGTATTTAAGTGGAAGGATAGAAAATATAGAAAACAAAGGCAGTGTATTATCATTGAAAATTGTGAATTTATGGGAAGGAAACATTTGTGAGGATGTGCTCCAGGTATTGGCTAACATACTAAATAATTCACTATACAACATGAGTAGTTTAGATACTACTGTGGGGGTTCCTCGCAACCACTCATGGCATCTGAACACTGAGTACTCAGAATATAACAAGAACAGTAACAGCACAACACTATTTTTTTTTGATCATAGGTAAAATTTCTCAAACTCTGAGTGTATGACAGAAAATCTTCTAGGATTTCAACTTTCAGGTATATATTAAAACACTTCATTTCCACAAAAGAGATAGATATAATTAATGCTTGTATTATGCCTGAAAAAGCTAATTGTAGATTCATTAAATTATTCAAGTCACATAGTTCTATTTGAACTATGTATAATATATATATATATATATATATATATATATATATAT
>JADRCC010158178.1:0-14308 GCA_019843855.1 Hylomyscus alleni
GGGGGGGGGGGAGGTGGAACCTTAACACAGGGTCTGCAATAGAGCGAGTGCAGAAGACATACCTGTGGCAATGAATGGATGGCAGCTAACACCCTGAATGTAAATGAAGGTCACAAGTACTAGCTATGAGGAACAGTGCAATAACAGGAATGTTATTGGAAGTATGGGATGCTATTTGGGTCTCTGGAAAGAACTGCAGCCTTTGAGTAACCCTAAAAAAGCTCCATCTTTACTTAGAGCATAAAACTATCCATGTCCCTTCTCCTGATCTGCAATTGTCCTGAACCCTTCTATGGCCTAGAAATTAATATTTCAGCTTGCTTTACCCCAAGATGTCCTCTCTATGCTGGATTTGAATTGTTAACATTGACTACAGTTCTCCTGTATTATGGAATCCTTGGCACTCAGGAAAGCAAAGTTTCAAGGAAGGAGAGGGGGGATCCCATGCTTTGAGGTTGAGGTTGAAAAAGCTAGATGCGTTGAACGCAGACACAGAAAGCAAGCTTAGCCTGCTTACTTTTTTAAAAGGACAGTGCGCTCTTGAACCGTGACTCTGTATACACTTGGGCTGGTCTGTGTGCTTGAGTAAGAACAGCTGCTTCTCTGACTTACAGATATCTTTCTTTTCTGTGCTAATTTTCCTGCTTAGTGCTGAGACAAAGAACTGGCTAGAGGCACCTAATGCTTTTCATTTATGGATAGCCAACTGGGGGAAAACAATGATCTCTCTCTCTCTCTCTCTCTCTTACACACACACACACACACACACACACACACACATTTAAAATACTGTTTCCCAAGAGATTCACCGATATTGACAATTTCATTTGTGGCTTTAGCATGAATCTGAAGAAGGGAAAGTCTCTTAATATAACCTCTCAAGCTTTTCGTCTATGCATTCAGTGCTCTTTAGCACAGCTTGTTTTTTTTTTTTTTTTTTGTTGTTGTTTTTGTTTGTTTTCCTCCTTTGAATGGAGCACATCATTTATAGCACCTTTCTGGGTCTTCTGGTCTGCAGGAACTGTTAGGATGTAGTTGGCATCATATTGGGTCTTATTTTCATGAAGGCTGATGGGAATTGTAGAATGCCTGCTGAATTCTTTGCTATCAGGGATTTTAAATTCATGCAGCCTCAGGAGACAGGGCCGTACCTGTGTTAAGACATGCACTCCATCCACCGGCAAGTGAAATCCAATCCCCAAAGTTTTGATGATCACTAGGATATTCAGCAAATTTTCCCTGAATAAAATGATCAGAATTTTAAAGTCACAGACGTCTGATGCATTTCTACCTGCTTGTTAATGACATCAATATATATATATAACAGAATCCTCTTAGAGTGTGATCATCTGTATATAGGATTAAACTCCTATTTTATTGTCATAGAGTAAAATTTTCTGTAGACAGAATTTTGAGTGCCAGTGGATATTATTTAATAATGATAATAATCTGTCTTAAATATATTAATTGCTTTGTTTCATCCAAAGAATCACTTATATAACAATGAGAATGTTTTAGACAAGGTTATTAAAACTTTCAATATACATGTATGTTTGTTCTGAGACAAGATCTTACGCGGTAGTCCCGGTCTGATTTGAACTCACTATCCTCTTACGTTAACCTCGCAAATGTTTGAATTACAGGTATGCGCTACCACACCTGACTAGAAAATAATGTTTTGATCTTGGAGAAAGGTTTAAGTTAGAATGCTAAATATCATGGGGCAGTGGTGGTGCACGCCTTTAACCCCAGCACTTGGGAGGCAGAGGCAGGCAGATTTCTGAGTTTGAGGCCAGTGTGGTCTACAGAGTGAGTTCCAGGACAGCCAGAGCTATACAGAGAAACCCTGTCTCTTAAAAAACCAAAATAAATAAATAAATAAATAAATAAATAAAATAGAATGCTAAATATCCCTGATTAGATATAAAAACACTTTGAAGTGTAAAATTTGCCTTTAAGTTTTTAATATTAAATCCTAAATCTGCCCTTTCAATAAGCCCTGGATGAAGATGGGTTATGAAAATGGTCGGCCCTTTCAAAGAAAAACTGAAGACATGAATGACAGTGGCTGCAGAGAGTTACCTCTTTAAAACCTTGTGAATAATTTGCAGGTGATTGGGATTAAGCCACTGGACACCACCAACAACCAATACCGTCTGCTCAGTATTCTCTAGGGGCTGTGACCTGAAATCCAGAAAGAAAAACAACACATGTTGCTTTAGAACAGATGGTAAACATTTTAACTCGATTGCCTCGCATTTCAGTGAACCATGTCTGGCTTCCTGATCACAAGACTTCCTTGTCATTTGCAGTTCATTTTCGGTCACATTAGTGGGTATCTAAGCTTTTCAGCACATTCGATAGACCGTGTGCAATTATGACCGCACAACGGTGGCATTTTGCCATTCATAGTCGTTCCATTGTACCTTTGCAAGAGATGTTCAAGTGCTTTCTCAAATGCTGGTCTCAATGAAGGGCTTATCCAGAACTGAGGATAGTAGGAGTAACTGATCGGAGTCTTCCCACCATTGACACTGGGGTAGAGTTTAGTGGCATGCAGCTTCTGCCACTCCTGAAGCGTTTCATTCAGTCTCTCAATTAGATAGTACATCATTCCTCTGTTGGTGGAATCCCCTATGAAAAGAATCTGTAAAGAAAACATATCTGTCGTCATCAGGTGGTTACGTGGTGTATAATAAAGATATGTTATTAAATGCTCACATAATTACACATCTAACTGAAGGATAGCCCTTAATAGCAACAGCCTTAATCTCTCCCACCATAACATCCCCCAGACCTTTTATTTATTTCGTCCGTGTTTTTCGTAATGATGTCACCTCCTGAATGACTAATTAATGTGAAACTTTCATTTCACATTGCTTCCAATTTTTCTATCTCCCCTATATCCTTCACTTTAATTATATTCATCTAATCAGGTAACACGATTTACTGATATAAAGATGCATGTTATATTGCAGGACTTTTGGGAAACTTAGGACTTTCAATCTATGTTTTATAGATGTGCAAACTCCAGAACCCCCTGAAGTAGCTCCGTAGAAGTAGCTCAAAAGTAAGCATGCTGTTACTTAAAAAAAAGAAAGGCAGAAAGTAACACAGGACCAGGGTCTTTCTGAGCAGTGTTTCCCACCCACTTTGCAGGTCCTAATGTCATTCATTTTTTCAGTGACATCTGTCATACGGCCAGAACAGCCCAGCCTCAGGCTCATACCACCTCAAAGCTGTACTGTTGTAAATATACCACTCACTTTTCTTTGCACTCTGATTCATTAAGCGTTCTCTTATTTGCATACTCAAAATTGTATTCGCTCACCATTGCCTACAGAGTCAATTCTGGACTTTTTGAGTGAAGCTAACAGTGATGGAGACTTTATTGCTTAATAGTCTCTGATCTGTGGCGATGGCCACAGATGGGAAATTTGAGACTCGGGAAGACTGGGGTCATAAATCTCATAAATAGTGAACACAAGACTCAAACCCCGGCTCTGTGACTTCAAGTGCAGGTCAGTGGCCCAACTTCTCGTTGCATCTCCTTGTATTAGTGGGGCAGACTTAGGCTTTCTCATGGAACATGATTTGTATTCGACAACATCTGTTTTTCTCTTGTGCTAATCCGTTTGCCTTGAGAGTTCCTCTCTGTACAATCCGGCCTGTCAAGCATCAGAACCAACATAAACGGTGCTCCTAACAAAGGTCTCCCCTAGTGTCCCAGCTAGAGTGACTCACTCTACATTTTAGCTTCGTTATACATTTTATCAAAGACTGCATGACATTATGGTTACTTGTGTGTGTGTCTTTTCCTCTGTATCCTATCAAGAAGTATTTGAAAGGTAAAATTTGAAGTTTGCTTTCCCTCACAATGCCATACGTACATGTGAAAAGTACTTAGTGAATTGCATGTAATATGACTTTCCCCATAGACAATTCCCTTTGAATGTTTTCGGATAAGACTTAACTCATTCTTCAGTTTTTTTTTTTCCGTCTTTGAGATTTGGTTTGTCTCTTAGTGATGCACATGTTTCCTCTGTTACACTTGGAACAACACACACTGCTACCAGTTCCCATATTCACACCCACAGTGAATTTACTAAGGATTTCCAAAGGCTTATATTTTCCACAGTGTGCTGAAGTACCTCTGCGAGGAAGCCTAGAAAGATGCTCCAGACACAATATTGCTGTCATAAACATGGTTGCCAAACAGAAGAATACAGCAGACCCCTCAATAACAATGTCAGTCAAATTTCATTGAGTGCTAATATTAGAGCACAATAAAATAGTGAAATAAATCAAATTGACCCTTGCTAGGCTTTGCATTTGGTTTGATGGTCTAGATTTTTTAATTAAAATGAAAAGACTTATTTTTAGTGATGGAGATTGAACCCTGGTCCTCACTCACACTAGGAAAGCATTCTGTCACTCAACTATGTCTCTAGTCCCTTCTTTAATTTCCATTGTGAGACAGGGTCTGAGTTGCCCAGGTTGGCCTTGTACTTGCTGTGTAGCCTAGGCATGCCTTGCGTTTGTGAACCTATTTATTAAGTCTCACCAAAAGGCTGGGAATCCAGGTTTGTGGCACCAGGTTCAAGAGACTTTTCAAAGGATTCTGAGCCACCAGGAAACTTCTTCAGGAAGTAGGGATAACTTGCTTCCTTTTGTATTAGTTTATTGGTGCTGTTTCCCACAGACAGAGTAGCTTCAGCAACAGAAATGTTTTGTGTACACTTCTAGAAGTTGGAAATACACATCCAAGGGGCTGACAGGATTATTTCCTTCTGGAGGACTCTCCAGCTGGTAGATGATGGTCTTCGCTGTCTTTCTGTGGTCTTCCTCTGTACATTTGTGTCCTAATCACTTATGTAGACTATGGCAATACTAGATTTGGTACCTCATTTTATCCTATTTGCCTCTTTAATGGCCTTATGTCTGAATATCAGGACTTTCTGGGCTACTAGAAGGCCTTAGAAGTTCAGCATATGAATTTGATGGCAATGATACACTTCAACTCACAACACTAAGAATCATTGAGATAGAACCTTTTGTTGTTATTTTGTTAAGATAGAGTCTCTATGAAGCCAAGACCGGTCTCTAGTTCATGATTCCCTACTCTGAGCCCTCTCACTGGGACACTGGAGTCTCCATAGTGGATTGGGAACCAGTACAAACTCCATGCAGATTGGTAGACACTGTATTCTCCCTGATCAGCAAACACGTTCTGCTACACATTACTCTTTTATGTGGGTGGTTCTAGGTAGTTGTCAAGATACAGGCCAGGGAAGAATCATCAGGAGGCTTATTTTATCCAAGTCTTTCCATTTAGAAAGGTTAGAAATGATAAAATCTAACTAAACCATTCAGCCAGAAATGTTAAGGTTGTTCTGTCAATGAAAAAACTTTGGCAGAGGTAAGCTGGTGTTCTTAGTAAGAAAATACACCTAACTTCAATCCATCAGCTCATTCAGTACACAGAGCACAATTAAACAATATCATGACCTACAGGTTGGCCTTTCAGTCACATGATTCATATTTAACCTTTACATGTTTAAATAATTCAGTTTTGTTAAATTACTTCTCTGTAAATTTTGATATGGTTATAATGAATATTTTCCAATTATCCATTTTAATTATATTGACTATATACACACAGTCAAGTTGCTATTTAGGGTAAAAATAAATGTAAGATGGAAATTTAAGCAACCTACTCTTCATCACAAAAAACTAGGCAAGGAAAGAAAAGTAAACAGCTGTGCAACAGCAGATAGATTTATTCCTTCTACCTTGGGCAGAAGGATTTGTCTCTACTGTCATCTTGCCTCATCTCTTGCTGAAGGAGGGCATCATGCATACATCATCCTTAACTGGAGATAATGAAGAGAAACACTCAAGCCTTCTTGTTCACCCCAATTATTGAGACTGACAAGTGACAACGGATTGTGTAATATTTATGGAATTCATGTGTTACTAAAGATATATTATACATCAGCCAAACTCCAAAAATTTAAACACCTTAATGTCTAAGATCCCATGTAACTTGAAAACACTACTTAAAAATTTACATGTTAATCAACAGAATAGTATTAAAGACCCAATTCTATACACCTAGAGACATCTGAATTTTTGAAAGAGAAGACAAAAACATTCTACACACATTAGAGAAAGAATAGCATCTTTAATGGATGGCGCTGGTCAAACTGGATGGCTGCCTATAGAAGAATGAAAACAGATCCATATATATTACCCTGCACAAAATTCAACTCCAATGGATCAGTGATTTAAATATAAGACCAGATACCCTGAGCCTAGTAGAAGAAAAATTAGGGAACAGGCTTGAATTGATACAGGGCAAGTCACTGATAGCTTTGACATTAAGGACAATTAATTCATGAGACTTCATCAAGCTAAAACAAAAATAAAAACAAACCCAAAAAACTTCTGTACAGCAAAGGCCATTACCATGAGCAAAGAAGAAACCAACAGAATGGGAAAAAATATTTAGCAATTGTACATCTGATAAAGTGTTCATATCTAGAACATAGAAGGAGGAGGAGGAGGAGGAGAAGGAGGCAGAAGAGGAGGAGGAGAAAAACCACTACCATAACATATCAAACAGCTAGAAAACAAATAACCCAGTTAAAATTGGTATATAGAAAAAAATCAGTTTTTACAAGTTGAAATACAAATGTCTGAGAAACACAAAAAAAGTCAACATTCTTACTTACCAGGGAAATGCAAATTAAAAACATTTTAAGATTTCATCTAAGGATAAGTAAAACAAATAACATCACATGCTCATGCAGATGCAGGGACAGGGGGAACACATGTTCTGCTGGTGGGAGTGTGAACTGAAGTAGCAAACAGGTACTGAGGAAATCAGTGTGGAAGTTACTCAAAAATCTGAAGATTAATCTACTGTGAGATCATGCTATACCTCCCTTGAGCATACACCCAAAGAACGCTGCATCTTGCTGCAGATGTTTGCTCATTCACATTCATCGCTGTTCTATTCACGGTAGTTAGAAATTAGGAACAATCTATGATGGGATCAGCGGCGGCTCGAATCAAGAAGAAACACGCTAGCCCAAACAGATACACGTGTGAGAGGTGTTTAATAGGGAGAGAGAGAAGGGGGGAGAAGCAGCGCAGAAAGAGAGGCAAAAGAGAGAGAGAGAGATGGAGAAGGGTTCCCCTTATATATATGGGTTATGACGTAATACAGGTGAAGGTGTGCGCAAGGGACTGATGAATCTTGGGAATGTAGTGACCGTTGCTCTGGCAACAGGGGCCCGCCCATTCACCGCCACAGGCTTTGGTCCTGATGCTAACAATCTAGATGTCCACCAACTAATGAATAGATAATGAAAATGTGGTACATTTACTGAGTGGAGTATTACTCATCTGTTTAGAAAAGTGAAATGGATTCATATGACCACAGAGGATAGGTATCTAGGAAGGGATCAGGGAGGAGGAGGAGAGGACCCTCCAAGGATGGGAAATATGATAAAATGCTATAGAGAGATAAAGGAGAAACTCGAATAGGAGGATTGAATTGGAGAGGAAGGGGAAAGCAGGATAAAGTGGAAGTATGAGGAGATGAGGAGAGACAGTGAACTAAAGGCCTTTTGAAAAATTTAACCAAATGTTTATGTTTATCAGGCATGTTTAAGTATTTTCTTTAAATATTGTACATATTCCTAAATATAAAATAATACAACCTGCTCAGTACATTTAATGCTACTTGACTACCTGTGTTTTTCAAGGTGACTATTTGGTATTGGACAAACAGTTGTGCTGTATTGTTCTAAAGGAGGGAAGCCACCAACAGTCCTACTCAGCCGGGACATCTATTTACCTCTCTTAATTGGACATTTTCTTACTGGTTTGAATCCTGAGCCATTTTCCAGCTGACAAACAAAGCTAGGCTGTTTAATTAATTTGATATTTTTTCAGTTATAAATCTGCCATACTCCTAGACTACTTCACATGGCGAGCACAGGATCCTGATGACCCAGGCTTATCAAAGTTCCACTCAGTGTTTATTGAGAGACGAGAATTAATTTGTAGAGATACAGTCATGCTTAACAACTCTAGTTTTTCAGTTGATCTTACTTTGATCCAGCATAGCTATTACTATATATCACAAAGACAAATACATACGTAAACACCGTATGAAATAGGTACTTGGGTAAAATTAGAGTTAAGTTTAGTAGGAGTCTCACATTTATCCAGCCCCACCCCTATACACACAAGTTTGCCTCAGAAACGATGCTTGCTGCTTCCGACTTAGCATTGCTGAAATGAGAGAAACCACCTGAGGTGTGGCAAATCCAGCTCTGTTCATTTGCCGTCGAGTGAGTCTCTTGGTCCAAGTTTCTGGAAACTTGAGCTACTTTTAAAAATCTTAACTGGGTTGTGTTTGTTCTGTTCCCACCAGGTGGGCTTGCATTTCCAGGTCCAGCGTTGGCATTCACCCGTGTAAAACAGTAGAGAAACCGTAATAGCAGAAAGGGATGTAACAAAGCGACTTGGACAATCTAAAGGAAGCAGACTGTTTCTTGGAGGTCTAACTATCTGATTAATTCTCAGTAGCCTGGTGAGATCCTGTTGCCATCATTTCTGATTATTTGGATAGAGAAAACTCAACATAACATGTCCCCCAAATCTGAGGCTTGCTAGAATTAGGACTCAGAAGTCTACTATTCGTGTAATACAATATGTACAAACTCCTTCAAGGCAATAACTAAAATTGAGGTTTTCATATGGATTAACAGTCTTCAGGTTGGTAAGGGTAGAAAAAAAGGGGCACGCTTTGATATGATATGGTCTCACTTTCATGTAATCCATACTGTGGGGAACTAAAGTGCATGTGAGCCCACCTTTGTTTATCCCCTGCACAGTCCTGCCCCTTTATCTGCTTTTGCTATGTCTCTCAGCAGGAGGGAAACAAGAGGCCTCCTCATTTGAATGATAGGATGCTCATAGTAGATGCTCTTGAGAAAAAAGACTATACCTAAATATCTTTTTATCTCAATAGAGCTATTGCAAACTAACGCGACAGCTATCTGGCTGCTAGTCACAAACACTTTCCTCTCTAGCTGCCTGCCTATTTTATGGTGAGTTTGTCAGACAGCCCCTGCACGGATCTATCTGGTGCCTGCTTCTGGGCTTCTTTCTGCCTATGCGATTATCACACATTGAACACTTCTCTTATTAGAGTTTACACTTGAAATCCAGCACCTTGAGGGAGCATGTACTCTGCTGCAGCAGAGTCTTAGCCCAGCAAACAGGAGATGGATGAATGAAAACTGTGACGTCACACAGTCAGAACTTGGGAAATGATCTGTAGGACTCTGCCCTGCAGTAGCACCTCAGGCATAACAGGCAGTGCAGGGTTTTGCAGACAGGGAGCAGAAATAATGGGCAAACTCGATGAATAGAGCTTAGGTGCAATCAGAACAGAGCTCTGGTTTCCCAACTGCCAGTCTGAGGGTCTTCCTACCTCAGGTCTTGCTATCCTTACCATATATGAAGTAAGTTTCTGAGCAGCTTTGCTAATGTAATGTTTAGCATTGCTAAAGTCTTCTTGACTATTCGACATGTTAGAGAGGTAAAAAGTCAGAGTTACATGTGTTTTTAAAAAATAAAATGTATATTACTTTTTTCCTGTTTTGTATGTATGTAGTATAAGTGTGGATTGTGTTTTGTGTAGAACGCAGGTAGAGTGTGCATGTGTATGTGTATAGAGGCCAGAGGCAGATGTTACATGTCTTCCTGTTCACCTTATTATGTCTTCATTCTTATCTGTTTGGTACGCCTAGATGTTTTCCATGTACATCAGCAGGGTTGTATGTCTGCATTCCTTTTTATACTGATGGGAGTGTTCAATATATAATCTATGCTTGCATTGCCTCTCAGCATTGGAATTTCATTGAACAGCCTCCGTCTTCCTGACTCATGTTCTTCTGTTACAGTCCCCAGACCACTGTGAGGTGACTTCTGATGTCCTTCTGTTACAGTCCCCAGACTGCTTTGGGGTGACTTTTTCTGATTCTAGTGATGTCACTTCACTACCCAAAAATGGAGACTGCTTACCTCATGTATCCAACTATTATATACAAACTAAGTGAGCCTTCCGGTGAATGCATGAGAGTCTGCAGAGACAATGCCCACGTGAGAACATGTCTGAGCTGAGTGTATTGATCAGCCTGCCCTGAGACGAAGAGGCACACGATGGTAAGACCTCTGTGCTCTTCTGCCAGCCAGCAGGCCTCGGCTCAAGTCGCCTGCACATAAGCTTTGGCTTTCTGGTTTTATAATAACATACATTTCTCAGTAACACAAAAGAAAATGTTCCCTTTTCACCATGCCTTGTAGAGTTGCTAATGACCAGCTTTGTAGCCAGTTGAGGCAATGTTACAGACTGTGACTAAAAAGAATTCATATATCAACAGAGTAAAACCCGCTGTGGTCATAACAGATGGAACTCTAAGGGAGGTGACAAGTTTAGACCAGGTGACAAACTAGAGTCCCTGTGATGATGTTCTCTGAATGAAAGAAAATAGGATGTGACTTCCACACCCTTTCTCTCATAGGTGGACCCAAGAAGGCAACCAGCAGAAACTGGAAGTGACCTCACACTCTCTAGCCCAGAAATTTGTCTGTTTGAGTTACCCAGTCTATGGTATCAGACGATGGCCTCTTTAGCTTTCTAAAGAGGTGATTCATCCACTGTTGAGGGATTGAGCACATTTACTTATCGTTTTACAGATTGAGAAAGGAGCCTGAGAAACAAAGTCACATAATTTAGCGATGTATTTGCATCAACTGCTTTCCAGGTCAATAGACCGTGGCATCTTCTTGGCATTGTGCCCAGTACTCTGGATTCTGAGGTTAGAGTGGAATTTTGGGTAGAGAGCTATCTGGCTGGTGTTACAAGGGTGATTGTCACAGATATACCGATTCAATTTTAACATACAGTCGATGCATGGCCTAGAGATGGTGCAGTCATAGCAGCTCACAAATTTTACCAGTGAGCTCTATCTCTGGGAATATTTAATTTTCTTAAGTAGACAACACGCATAATATCTACCTTATAAAGTTTTGATTAAGAATAATTAAAATGTTCATTTATTTACTTATTCCACAAATATTGATTGATTGTTATAGAAATTTTTAAGTTTCTACCTTGCCTTGATCACTCAGTTCTTAGATAAAAGACACACAGCTTTTATTAATTACAACAAGCCTTAAGCAGCATAAAAGCTTGGCAGATATCTACCTCCCTGTGCTAGTAGAATTTACTTTCCTATCAACAACCCTTACTATGTTTCATCTGGGTTGCTCTTAACTCCAATTGGTCAGTCTTCAGGGCGAAGTTTTCCTGACCCGCCTAACCCATGGTGGCTTCTCCTCCATTCACTTCTTTTCTCCCTCTGGTCACTTTCCACTGACCTCCAGCCCAGAAATCCTAAACTCCACTTATGTCTCTTCTGCCCAGCTATTAACTGTCAGCATCTTTATTTATCAATCAGAAATAACTTGGGGACAAGGTCACATAGCGTCACTTGGTTCTACTTAGAACTCTTATCTCTGAGGCAACCTGGCCTTGATGAGCCAGTATTAGCATCAGAATACAAGCAGCATCAAGCCAACCCACTACAATTAATTGAATAATTGATGATGCAGGGCATCAAAACCAGAGTCTTCGGATACTTTAAGTTCGTACTTTACCACTGAGCTTCAACCTTACTCCTACTAATATTCATGAAATAATTACTGTGTGTCATAAACTGTGTACATCAATCAGGCTATTGTAATGAATCAAGCACACCCCTTACCCTAATGAAGTTTAGGGCCTAGTGGGTTTTAAGATTTGAGAGTCAATAGAACTGTTCCTTACACAGAGTAACAGCTCAGTTAAAATTGCTGACAACAAGCTTCTACATCAGTGTTTCGTTGCTCTCCCTTTTACAGATTAACTAACACTGCTTCTTAATTATCGGTCATGTTCTCAATCTTGAGCATCACTCTACTTCTGTTGAAATGGAGAGCAGCACATTTATCTTCCTGTCCCAACCCTCCCCTGTTCACATTCTTCTTAAGCTAATTACTAACAGAGAATTTGGCATGCATTCCATACTGTGCTGTTTTTAAAATCAGCTTTTGAAACGGGCCTGCTCATATGTGAGAGCTTACACATGGTGCAGGAGGATAAGCCCATCTGATGAAAAGCGCCTTGAAAATCTGGTTAAGATTATTCACTCGATGTCAGCCAAGCATCTCAGCCTATGTGCCAGTTTCGCATGTCAGAAGGTTCTGCTGGGCTCTACCTAGTCAGAGCATGCCTAGCAAGAAGAAGCTGTATGGCCAAGACATCAGCTTAGGATCCCCAAGAGAGGGAAAGGCAGTCTACCGAGGTCCACATGAGACCTGCCCAGGCATTCGAGAGACGGTCAGCAAGGTTAGAGTGGAAACACAACACCGTGCACTTGGTAAGTTCTAGAAGTGAGTTCGGTGTGCAGGGGCATTTGGCTTCTTGCACTGAACTACAGATTTCTGTTTCCACGGTGGTGTATGCTAGAGCTACCAGCAGTGAGGCTGGCTGCTCCTAGCTGCCCACTGTCAGTTGACATGACAAGCTCCTAACAGCTCGTGCTACAAAACCAGCACGGAATTCGGTCAGCACAGCACGTGGCTTTAATATCCTCCATCTGCCAGATAGACTGATTTGGAGAAACATGACCATCGTGAGCAAGGATTATTAAAGATCATCTGTGATCGTGTCTACAGGTGATCCAAAAAGCCAAGTGTCATCGAGTTAGTTTTCCTCTCACTGCAAGAGGGGAGAGGCTGGGTTAGCATGTGCAACTGTCTGGCTTCAGTGCTGCAGATGGTAAGAAGGCCAGGCTTCTCTGGTTGAGCGCAGAACCTACCTTCCTTCCTTGCAGGCACTGCTGAAGTTCTGGCTTGGTTAGGATGTCATGTTGGCAGTTGTGTGGTTGCCAGGTTATTTCTCTCCAGTCACAGGTCCTGTTGTCTGAACAAGTAAGGCAAGGCACAATCCACTGGCCTAGAATACATAGAAAGACTTTGTTTGGCTTGTGAAAGTACACGTCGCAAGTATAGAAGCCAATGTCATCCAGCTACAGAAATGAATGCGGGAAGACCATTCTTATCTGATACAGACAGTGGGAAAAGGCAGGGCCTCCTGCCAGTCAAGCAGAGGGGCAACTTAAGGTCCTGTTGTTGAAAATGTCACCATTCATGCTGGAGTCAGGGGCGAGTCCCATGAAACCTCACAAGGAAACAGGTGATTGTCTGCTACTCAACCGTTAACTTACTTTTGAACTTCAACAGGACTAACGTGGAGTAAAAGTCCCCAGGGTATCAGTGGACCTCGAACATGGATCATCCTGACCCATGATGAGGTTACCGGTATGATATCAGACATCTTCACTATGCTCAAGAAAGTTAAACACATGCAAGACTGGCTATTAGCCCTTCCTGTGATGGATGGCACTTTGGGTGTGGCTATTTTCATTTTGTATACAGCTGTATCCTCTTGGTTTCCTCATAGCTTGGTTGAAGTAAGTAGTGTTCTCATCTGTTTAGTGACAGGATGACAGAGTTTTGCTGATTTTAGATTAACAAAGAAAAAAAAACAACCCTATTTATTCATTTGTGGAGGCTACCCTGCAGGTAGAGGTCACTAACAACTTCTGGGAGCCAATTCTTTTCTCACACTACATTGAGGCAGCAGGCTCTCATCTGTCATTTCTTCTGCTGCATTGTTTACTCTAGGTTCTCTGACTTTTGGAGGCTTCTGGGAGAGCCTCCTATTTCTACCACTCTTCTTTCCATAGGAGTTCCAGGATTACAGCCTAGTAGCATCAGGTCAAGCTTTTTTATGGGTTCCAGGAATTGAAGCCCCCTTTTTAGGCTTGTACTCCCCCCCGAGCCATCTATCTCTCTACCCTCAAGGAACATTTTTAAATAAAGCTCTCTACTTTTTTCTGAGTCTGAGTCTGCTTTGTGGTGCTGTTGGCAAAGTCTCTAGTGTGATCTGAAATGCAGTGGGAAGATTGTCCACCACCTTCCAGACATGAATAGAGTACCTATTCCATACACAAACTCAGGGGTGTGGTGTCAGAATTGTGTATGCAAGTGCTGGCGTTTGTTGATATGGTTGTACATGATAAAGTATAAAGAAAAACAGAGTGCATGGCCTTTACAGATCTGCCACCGAAAGGGAAAAAAGTGTCAGCAGATTAAGAGAAAGTAGCAGGAAGGGGGGGGG
>JADRCC010158197.1:0-13113 GCA_019843855.1 Hylomyscus alleni
CGAGTGTGTATTAGTGTGAGAGAGTGTGTGTGAGTCTGTCTGTGTGTATCAGTATTGTGAGAGAGTGGTGTGAGTCTGTGTGCGAGTGTGTATTAGTGTGAGAGAGGGTGTGAATCTGTGTGCGAGTGTTATTAGTGTTATGAGAGTGTTATGAGTTTTTGTGTATGTGCATGCATATGTATACATATGTGTGGCACTCTGTGTGTGTGCGCTTGTGTACATACATGGTTGCGAGTGTGTGTGTGCAAGCCAGGAAGAGATCATAGGCATCTTCCTCTACTGCTCCCTGTTTTCTTTGAGACAGGACCTCTCACCGAGTCCCCTGCCGAGGTCTAGGGATGCTCCTGTGTCTGTTGACCTAGAGCTGGGATTCTATTGCCCAGCTTGGCTTTTAGATAAGTGTTGAGATATGAACTCAGGGCCTAAAGTTAGTATGACAATTACTTTACAGACTTCTAACACAGAATTTAGGACAGCACTGGACATCATTTTAGGCTCCCGGGGGAATGGTAGGTTAAATCTAACAGCAGTCTTTTAAAATTAATTAGTTTTATATGCTTTACCTGCATATACTATCTGTAAAATATATCAATGCATCACATGTGTAAGTTACAGGGAGTTGAGAGCTGCCATGTAGATGCTGGGAATTGAACCTGAGCCCTCTGGAAGAGCAGTTAGCACTCTTGACGGCTAAGCCCCCTCTCCAGACCCCTCTAACAGCAGCCTTCTATAAGGACCAGGCAGGTCTCCGAATGGGAACACCCTAAGTAGGGCATGCTTCCCAACATCCCCAGGACACAGCTCCCACAACAAAGAACTCTCCAAACCGCAGAGAGGGTTGTAGCACAGAAACCCTAGACACACGATGCTTTTATTTAGGCCATCTGGTTTTGACTCTTACTTTTGTTACATAATCATAGTAATGCTTTCGGAGTGTGGCATTTCCAGGGTGCTAATGACTGCCTTGGCACAAGGAGATCAGCTCTTGCCTCCTTGCTAATTCCACTCAACACCCCATGCCTCCTCTTTGCAGTTCGAGGATACACTGAGCTGTGGTTCAAGTGACAGAGGTCACCATTACTGAGATAAATGGATCATGAAATCACTTGTCTCGGCATTTATCCACCCTTTGCAGAGAAGAATGTTAAAAAATAAAGCAAGCCAACGGGAATGGCCAGCATCACCCATGTCAACAACATGAAATGGAAATGGAAATTTATCTGTGAGGAAAGGAGTGACCTCTGACCTTCTGCTACATAGAGTAGCCATCAAAACCTCCACAGCGGTGCAGCCCCATCCTTAGCAGGGTACTTAGGGTTCCACTGACACACTGTTAGTGAGAAGACTGGTAATTAACCGCGCCTTCTTTCCAGAGAAAGCTGTTGTTGCTCTTGCCCAGTTCATGTTGCCCAGTGAAGCTGTGTTCTCATCTGTTTCCTGCAGATGGAGCCCAGGCTACCCCCTTTTTCTTCATACCAGTCCTAATCTCAAGCAACGAAAAGCGCTGACTGTTGGCAGCTGCCTTGGCACACATCCACCTGCTCTGTGGGGCTCTATGGGGCCTGCATCTCCCAGTGTCTCTCTCTGTGGGGCCTGAGTAGTGTGGAGACCGGCCAGCTCCTGAATAAGGGTTTGGGGATCTGAAACCTAGTTAATTTATCTCCTTAAGGGTCTAAGGAAAGTTACAAGCCCACTTGAAGGAAAGGCAAATGTCTATGTGGCTACACAATTTTTGGTTCACTTTTCTAGTTCCTGATACCCTTGAGAATAAACGGATGTGTGTACTTTCTTCAGGACTTTCTCTCCAAGGGCAGAATCTGCCCTTGTAACTAAAGCTGTAGGATACTGTTCAGTATCTCTCTAGACAGTTCAGGGCAGGTCAATCTGGAGCAGAAGCACGGTCTCCCCGAGGGCACAGTGAGGCCGCACTCTGCTCCAATAGAGACGGCTCGGCTCCCGATCCATCTGTGTCTCTCACCCACCGAGGGTAAACTCTGACTATTTTACTTGTGATAGGAGAACTGGAGCAGGCTTGCTAATACTTCAGCTGCCGCTCTTTCTCTGAGGAAAACACCGTCCTCTACCTCATCTGGGAGTTTAGCGTCTCCTAGTATTATCTAAGAAACAAACTATCAGTTTAACCTAGGACAAAAAATCCCCAACCCTTCACAGACAACATGATAAATACGCCACTTCCATAAGACAGTATTTTATCTGTACATGAAAGCCAGAACAGTTAAGTATACGTTTATTTATTTGTTTTTATCATAAGTTCTAACACCTACAGCTGTAAAAATACATTGAAATGATACAATGTATTTTTGTGCTTGTTTCAACAACAACAACAATACACATTTGGTTTCCAACCATACAGGGTGAGTTATCCCAGAGGCTTAAGTGTTTTAGATTTGAGAGTTCTTCAGGGTTTCTTTTTTTAATATTTGCACATACAAAACAAGATATCTTGGGAATGGGACTCAAGTCAAAATAGCAAACTCGGTTCATGTGTCAAGTGTGCCTCACACCTCCAGCCTCCGGTGAGTTTGTCAGAGATTTAGTGCACCTGGGTCGAGGCCGCAGCTCAGTAGTGAAAGGAGATGTGGAATTTCCTGCTTATAGTAGCTGGCATGAGAACCTCCAACATACGAGCAGGCCGCAACTGTTAGCAGCTTCGCTTCTGAAACCCGGAAGCTTCTGATAACACACGTCCTCCCATTCAACAGGACAGGACTCTGATGACTTAAACAACATGCCCAAGACCTGACACCAGGCTGCTGGAGATCTTGCGTGTAGCCAATCACTTCTCTGCTTTTCCCTCGGAGATGCACATGAGGAGCTCAGAGGCACAGTCCGTTGTCCCAAAGTTAACATAAATAACGAGACAAGTTACTTAAAGAACAGCGTAAACAGAGCTCCCCGAGACTATGATTGGGTGCAGATAGATGGTTCAAGAGCAAGGAAGGGCCTCAGCTTCTCCTGGAAGCCAATGACAACTTCCCAGGCAAAACCTGAGCTAAAGTAATGCCCACAGAATGACTTGGGGCGGAGCGCCTGAGAGAGGTGTCAGCTAGTTCCTAACCTTCTCATGAGGAAATAGGTCAGGTGCAGGGTCATGGTTAAGTAGCTCTTCTGAGAGCCTTGCTGGCCCCGTCCGGTATCTCCCACTCGTATCCAGCAGCAGGAAATGCTCACCAATACCTATTATGCCGGCTGTTTTACTAGTCCTCTCTTCTGTTTGTTTGTTTGCTTTTAAATATGGTGTGCTTGGGAGTTGTCTGCTGGAAGAAATGCGGCAGAATACACTCTTGTATTATCACCTCTTTCTAAGACTTCCAACAGCACACCACAAGGAGGTAGTGAAAGTGTTAAAAAAAAAATCTCTGGGACATGTAAATGTTATTTTCGGCTGGATTTTATTGAAGGGTTTGTCATGATTATAGACAAAGTTCCAACAAGGTCAACATCAATGATGCAAAGGCATGAGCAGGTAAGCTGAAGAGAGATCAAGTAAATTGTTTAAATGCTGCGGGGAAGGTAATTCTCACGGCTGTCTCTGCGACCAGGCTAACTTCCATTAACATAGTTAGAAACTCTCTGATATGAGGAAAATTACTATAACTTCAGATATTACTCTAAGGAGCTATCGCTGTGGAATAGGAATGAAGAGATGTAGATAAATCTGCTGATATTTGCCGTTTCCACAAATACGTGCACAGAGGAACAGAAAACTTTGGAAGTCAGGCCTGTCACGGGGAGCTAAGTTCAGCAGCAATGCTTTCTGAGTAACTAAAGCTACGTCATCGGGGAAGATCTGGGAGATGCTTGGTTGGCTAGTAGACAACATTTAGACTCCAGAGGTGAGCTAACAAAGAATAAATTGAATGAAGAGGATTTCCTGAAATGCTACTGTTACTGAGACACCAGTACATGCTACAGCGCCTAAATACCTACCTCAGTGGGTGCTGGGAGAAAGGGCAACAGATATGCCATGCTCCCCTCCTTAGGATTATGCCTGAGCTGTCTAGCAAATGTCAAGACGATAGTAAAACCCAGCTAAGCATAATCACCATTACCCTCTAGCCAACAGACACTGAGTGGTTGCATGATGGGCCCCCAAGAAATCCAAGCCCCAGAAGGAAGTACAGCCCAGAAGAGAGAGGGCAGTGTGCTAAGAGCTGTTTGTACTTCAAGCACAGTTATTCCACTTCTTCCCAGAAACCAACATGAGTACACGGGGCACAGGACAGCAAGATTTGTGACAGCCTGGGTGACGGCTTCCACATGAAATAGTTTACAAACTGACACTCGTGCATGAAGCTCAATATAAATGCACAGCGAGCCGGTGGATGCCAGCACACCATTGATGCTTAGTGAAAGAAACTACTAAGACACAGAGCTTATAAACAAGTAAAAGAGGAGAAAACAAACATGCAGATGAGGTAATGTGTTGGGGAGTGAACTTGAGCCCCACAACAACACTGGAAGTAGCTTTCCTGGGATCCCACGTCCCTGCCAACCTGACACACACGCGCCAGTATCACTTTCCTACCTTACTTTCAGAACTGGGTCCTTCCTACAAAGTTCAGCCATTCTTCCTACCAAATGGCATAGGACCTCAAATTTAGTTTATCTCTTTCGGTCATTCTATGGCATACCTTGTCACAGCAAGAAATAGCAACAAAATAGAAAATGGTGTTTCTATTCTGGTTTCCTTACATTAAATAGTAAAGCGCCATTCATAACGTTATCCTGTCAGCCTCCAGACCTGCCAAGAAAAGATCCAGACATCGCTGCCGCAAAAGAGCCAGAAGTACATGTATCTATAATTGTAAACTCGTAAAGCTAAGCAGAATTCTGACGTAGGAACCCCACAGAACTAGATCAAATATGTATGCCTGTCCATCTGTTCACCTTCATATAAATATATCCCCAGGACCAGTGCTGGGGGCTCTTCCAGGCCAGACCAGGGCATTTCCAGTCTATGCCTTGTCAGGATTCACAAATCTGCCAAACTGCATCCTAGGGACACAACACCAGGACATCAGGACAAAGCTCTCTGCCTGCCCCTGCCTCATCACTAACATCAGCTCTTCAGGGTCATGTCAAGGTCAGGGAAGCAAGCTCTTCAGGGTCATGTCAAGAAAGCCTAATGGTTCCCACATTCCACCCACGGAACTCAGAAGGAACGGTTCTCTAAACAAACATGAACATCACAGAATAGGTGTGCAAGTCTAGGAAACCCCAGCCCTGCCTCTCAATCATCCTGTGAAAGAGAGTCACGGAGTGAGCCACGGTGCTAAACAGCTCTACACTCTTGACCTCACTAATGGAAACACCTAACCGAAGCAACAGCACTCAGGGCCTTCAGCAGTAAACGGTTCAGCACTCGATTGTCTGGGGCTTTGTTCGGGATTCGTTTTTGTTCCTATGAGGAGTTCCCTGATCAAGAGATATTCAGGGAAGGAATTTATTTTGACTTAAATTTCCAGATCACAGTCCATCTTTGGGGGAAGTCAAGGCATGAACACAGGCACAGACATTAAGACGGGCCTGTTTGCTACTCTACCTACTGCCTCTAGCCAGAGAACTCACTGTCAGCCCAGGAAAAACAGCGGAAACCATAGAGGGAGATGCTTGATGGCTAAGGTCACAGGCTAACTACACCAAATAAATATGCCAGGTAAAAACAACAGCGGACTTCACAGACTATGGCAGGTAAAGACCTGCACATTGCAGAGGGTGGATGTCTGCACATGCAAGAGCAATGGTGACAGAAATTCTTCTAGAACCACACCATAAGGTATCTCATTAGAGATAGTCACAGATTCCAAACTGGAGAACAATAATCCAGAAATCCAAAACCTAAAATATTCCTGACCTTCATTATTTTAAAAACTCTTCACAGCCTATAATAAATGACTATATATGAATATTTATCAATGTATTACATATATGTAAAATGTATGTATATGTACATTCCTTCTGACCCTATCTCCACCCACCCCACCCTTATCCACCCACCCCACCCTATCTCCACCCACCCCACCCTTATCCACCCACCCCACCCTATCTCCACCCACTCCACCCTTATCCACCTACCCCACCCTATCCACCCACCCCACACTTATCAACCCAACACTTTTGCTGTAACAGAAAACTAAGCATAGAACGAGGCAAGTTTTATTGTAGACAGACCAAAATGCTTCAATTCCCAAATTTAAGACTGCAGGGATGGTATATACAGCCTGAAACAAAGAACTGAAAATGTAACTTGTTCTCTGTTTCTTGTGTTCACTATAGGATAATTATCTCAGTCAACTAACGCTTTGTACACACTATATTTTTATTTGGTTACTCTGATATGCAACTTTAGACTTTATGGATCAGGACCTGGGTATAGTGTTTGACCACTTTTATAAAGGGAAACTAAATCTAAATATCCTTTTATGTATGACATTGTTTTAAAATATGTATCATCTTTGAATTTGAGCCCCTCGTAAAAAGTCAAGGAAAAGTTAAATATAAGAAATAACATATCCTGAAGTAATGAATGAAAACCACTAGAACATTTTTTCAGAGGAGCAACCAAAGCATAAGTCTATCTGCCATGTATCTAAGCACACAAGGGACACGACTCCACAAACTGGCTGCGATGGTCGGTTTTGTCAACTTGACACAATCTAGAATCACCTGCAAGAGAGTCTCCAAGAAAGACTGTCTACATTCTGTGGGACTATGAATATGCCTTTGGGGGGGTTGACTTGATTACATTAATTGTGAGAAGACCCGGCCCACTATGGACGACTCCATTCCCTTAGCTTGAGTCCATGACTGTATAAATAAGAGAAAGCTTGCTGAACACAGGCATACATGTGTTTATTCTATCTCTGATCTTGAGTAAGAGGGTAACTGGGTCCTTCCAGTTCCTGCTTTGGTTTCCCTGCAGCGGTGGACAGTACTCTGGAGCTGTGCTCTTTCTAGGTGTAACTGCCACACACACATAAGGCGACAGCACAGAGGCTTCGCTGTTCACTCAGGGGAGGAGGCCAAGATGCAGGTTAGGTTCTTTCTTCAGTTTTCTGCCTCAGTTTCCTGATTGGGATTAGTATCACAGTTTCAACCTGTAAGTCGGTTAAGAAATCCCCAAGTAGCTGATATTCAGGCATCAGCCTTCTGAGCCGGTCGGACAATACAGGTGGCCTTTACACTTCAGGATTGCTGGCTCTTTCTATTCTAAATGACCAGTGTGGGCCTTCGCCTCCTGCTGTGTTGTTGATCTCCAGGCCTTTCTCCTTTCTGCCAGTAAAGCAAACTATTCTCTTCTTCCTCCAGCTTCAACAGCTAGAAAGCCAGGCTATCCAGAAATGGGCATTGCCTACTACAGAGCCCCACAGGTAAATCAATAATAACCACAGTAGGTGAAGTTCTACACTCTCCTTGACACATTGCTACTGCTAAGGTTTGCTTCAAGGCAGGACCCAGCAGCAGACCAGAGACACAACAAGACTCAAATCTCTGCTGCTGCCCAAAACTGGTTTTGGTTTCTTCTCTGCATTTGGAAGCTACGAATCAGGGTCAAGAACACTGTCAGAAATGACAGGAAGTCTGCAGGTATGGAGTGGGGCTGGCCTTCCAGATCCTCCTCCTGAGGAAACAGACTGGGCACAAGTATATGTGACCAGCTGCCGGTCTGTGCCTCACACTCTCTATTTTGGCAGGAGCCACACGGAGAGCATCCCTTGCCAGCATCCCACATTTCTGGCTTCTCCCTCCTCCCTATTGCTGGCTTCTCCTTCCTCCCTATCTCTGGCTTCTCCCTCCTCCTTGTCTCTGGCTTTCCCCTTCTCCTCCTTGTCTGGTTGCTTCTCACTGCCATCCTCATAGGACTTTGGTTGATAGGTAGTGAAAATGTGTGCGTGCTAACTATGGAATAACATTGGCTGTCCTCTCCCAGTGCATATTAACCCATTTGGGGGAATAACAACTTTCTCTTCAAATATTACAGCTTATTTCTACACTAAAAGAATATAAGTCTCCAATCAAAAATTCAAAAATTAGTTTTTCTTTTAAACATGTTATTAATTGAAAATAAAAATTTATCATAGTTAACACACACATTAAAGCATTCCACACCCACACCTGCCCAGTCCCAGGTGCTCTGCCTCTGAGTGAGGTCATCCACAGTTAGTGTGGCCACAAGGATTCACACTTTCTCTATTGATTTCATTTTAAAATTTTATTTACATTTGTACGGTTCTTGCTATTTCACTATCTAGAAAGATGAATTCACATATCCACCGCAGAACAGGATAAAACTATGATAAAGTTGCAACTGAAAAGAAAAAAATAACTTTGTAACCTCATACAGGTATCCTAGCATACCACGTACATATGCACATATGTAAACAGTCTGTGTGTTCGCTATAAACTTTAGAGAGATCAAGGAAGAGGAAATTTACGTTACTAGGAAAGAGGAATCTTCATGAAAAGACAGGACTCATGAAACGGGCTTTGAAAAGGTAAGATTTCCAAGAATTTCCAAAAATAACCTCTAGAATTTAGGCTCTGATTGTATTAGAATGCATATGCAATACCAACATCTTTTTAATTCCAATGCCTTTTGCTCCATAGATTTAATAGAGTCAGGGACTAACCTTGCAACTATGTCTTAACTAAAGGTTCTGAAGTGTCACAGTACTGTCTGTAAACGGTGAGGCTTCTATGTGGTATAGATCAAATTAAATATTTTGTGAAAACCGGTTTCCTTTCAGTAGCAAAAAAAAAATATTACAATGGAGATCTGTGGGTTCTGTCACTTATGGAAGGTCCCAGCGGCAAGAAGACATAAAACTGAACCTCAAGTGTGACTCTAGGGTCCTCACTCCTAAAACAAGAGAATCATAAATAAAGGAAAGAATTGGTGGGGATTCATACTTGTAATCTTAGCACTCCTCGGGGGCAGAGTCAGAGAGAAAGAGAGAGAGAGAAAGAGAGAGAGAGAGAGACAGAGACAGAGAGAGAGAGAGAGAGAGAGAGAGAGAGAGAGAGAGAGAGAATACCTAGCAACAAAATTTAGAATCTCTACCTGGTTTCTATTGAAGTTGAAAACACATTTTTAAAGTTTAATTTTAGGGATTTGAATGTTTGGGGTGTTAACTAGGTATAAAAAAATACTTGATTTTAAAAAATATTTTTAAAATTTTAGTTGTGTGTGGGTCTGTGTGTGTTATGTATCTGAGTGTAATCCCTGTGGGGGCCAGAAGAGGGCATCAGATTCCGCCTTGAGCTTGAGTGGCAGGTGGTTGGGAGCTGCCTTTGGGTACTAACATCTGAACACAAGTCCTCTGGAAGAGCATAAGAGCTTTCAGCCACTGACCCCTTTCCTTGATTTTTTCAATGGTCAGATAAGGTGTCAAACTTATTAAAGACACTGCAAAGACCGGCTATCAGGCTGTTACCTTTCAGTGAAGGTCTGTGTATTTTAGAGCTGTGTAAGCATGCCACAGCAACTATATGTGAAGGGCAGTTCAGTGCTGTGGACAACTGAGTTGGTTGTTGTTTCTGCTTTGCAGAATGAAATCAGTGAATTCAGAGATGTTATTACAGGACACAAATATGAAGTTGTTGGTGTTTTTCTGGATGAGCCTACTTCCAATAAATTCCCATCTTCGGCTTCAGAGTCAAATCTTATCTCAGTGATTAGCTCAACACTGACTCCCCAGTAACACCAAAGAGTATTTAGTCATTTGCAATGTGCTTTGTGATGGTTCAGCCCTGATTTTAAGAGTCAGAAAAAGCAGGAAAATAAACATGTCAAGGTGAGTAAAGGAGAGTGTTTGTGGAGAGCCCACACCTTGCTACCCAGGGAAGAGAGGACCCATCATTTTAAGTATCATTTTAAGAAACAGCATCTGTTTCTACATGGGTGCATTAAAAAGCATTAGATGATCACCTATTCTAGCAGGGATTCACGTATTATAACTTGTATTCTCTTGTTGAGGGATTTGAAATTTTCTGCTCAGCATCTTCCAATCTCTAGAGAAAAGAGGTGACATAGATTCAAAATAAACAAACTCTAGGCAGTTTACGTGGTGGCGCTTTTGATTTCTTGATGTGCCTCCTGATTGGTTCATGAGGATGAATTCATTTAATAAAGTAACTTCCGAAAAACAACTAATTGATCTGTAGTGAACATAGCAGCTACTTCTTACTATGCCAACAGCAGGCTCTCTGAGTTCCACATCAAACCAAAGTTTATTTGGGGTGTCACAAACCATATCTTCTCTGATTTATTCTTAGCATCTTTGCCCATCCTTGATTTTATGACATACTGTGTGTAATGTTTAATTTGCTAAAACTTGAGAGGCTATCACCACTCGTTGATTTCCCAAGACAAAGACTGGTAAATAGAATCCACAGAGGCACTTTCCAACAGGAACAAATGGAAGTACAAACTTTTCCTTATAACGTTCCATAAGGGAGACAGCTCAGTTAGCAGTGTGCTTGCTAGGCAAACACAAGGACCTGAGTTCAAACCCCCAAAACCCACATAAAAAAGTCAGATGTCTATTCCAGATGTATTTCTGAACTGAGATAGCAGAGACCGGGAGCCATAGGGCTTCACATCACCCAGCTTAGTCTAATTGTCAAAACCAAGATCGGTGACCTATCTCCAAAAACCAGACTTATGCCTCCAGAGAAATGATCCCCAAAGTTGACTTCTGGCTTTCAAAAGCAAGTATGCAGGTGTGCACACACTCCCCCAACAGACACTAATGTACACAGGTGTGTGCACACTCCTCTCAACTAATATAAAGAAATAGAAAAAGAAACTAAACAAGGATGTGACCATGCTGACATTTAGAAAATGACCCGAAAACAATGCAAAATGCACTCTGTCCTAAGCAGTTCAAACTGTTTCCAAATAACTTTTTCAAAAGCCACAATATATGGGGTAACTTCTAGACTCAGGAGGCAGGGGGAGAAGAGAGAGGGAGGGAGAGAGGGAAAGAGAAAAGGAGAGATGATAAAGAGGAAGAGGAAGAGAAAGAGATAGGAGAGGGAAGGAGGGATGGATGGAGGGAGAGAGAGAGAGAGAGAGAGAGAGAGAGAGAGAGAGAGAGAGAGAGAGAATCTTGAGGGAAATGGCGGGGACTCCCTATAGCCAAGAACTAAAGTGCGCTGGGACACTGGAATTTACATATGTCTACATTAACTATATGTGCTAGAGAGTTACAGGAAGCCTCAGAAGCAGTGTTAAATGCACCATCTGGATTCCTGTAAAATGAACTTTTACCTGATGGTTAGTGGCAATTTATTACTAAACACAAGAGAGATGTGTGAGCTATTCTGGACTCAAATAGGACATTATCCATGCAACAAGACCAGAATTCATACCCTCCCCACCCCTGCAGCAGGCAAATAGACCGCTGGCTGCATTGTCAAGAGCCTGAGGCGCGCATTCCTGTCTGTGAACCCAGACACTTTTCGCCCCTTCTGTCAGGCTCCCACACAACTCCTTTCCTCTAGGAAACCACCCAACAATAGATCTTCCAAAACTGCCACCCCAAAACCTTCTCACCCTTCTAATCTTGAAAATTCTATGTTGCATATTCATATAGCCACAAATCCCTAGAGTAACCAAGATTCCTTAGGACCCTACGCAGAGAGAGAGAACCCAGTGTCAGGATGCACAGTGATGGCAAGCACATACTTAGCACTTTGTGCCATCTCGTCTTTGGGCACACTTGCGCCTGCCTTACTGAAAACAATCTGTGGCTACTGAGAACAGGGACCTCTGCCTTTCCAACGAAGTCTGTGCGGTTCTACATAAAGCCCACCCCTCCTCCCCAGAGGCTACTGTGAATCCTAGGTCTGGGGATCCATGCCTTGGTGCTCACTGCCACAGCCAGCAGGTCCTGTCACCTTCTGCCCGGAGAAGAAGAAGAGCGATTACACCCCTGCCGTCTGCACCTTCACTTGTCCCGACTGTGTGCATACAGGCGCTGTTGATCCTGGCACTGGAACGCCAATCTTAGTTACTCAGAGAAGTGTGCCATGTCAAGAGACAATTTACTTCTCCTAGCTATTTCCACTTTGCACTGAAATACCATGACAGCTGCCTCAAAAAGTTGCCCTGAATGCCTTATGTGTCGTGTCTGGCTTATTCATGGAAAGCATCAAATCCATGTGTGTTTCTAATGATAACTGTGAATACATCTATTAGGGTGACAACCACAAATATAGCTCATGATATCTTATTATACAGCATGATGACCATAATTTATACATACCTCATACCTCCCCATTCAGGTTAAAGAACAGGAACTAATCTGTTATTGTGGGGAAAGTCTCCAACCAAACTGGAGCAATTAGCCAGTTACTTGTTACTTATGAAGCACAGAAAATGAAAATTCTGATAGAGAGAAATATTCCCAAATCTCATTGTCTAACACTGCAGACTCTAGCCAGAACACACTTACTTCTGAAGTTGTTCTTTGTTCTGTTTTATTTTTAAAGATTTTTTCTTTTAATTCTATGTGTATGTATGAATGATATGCACATTAGTGCACTGCCTGCAAAGACCAGGAGAGGGTGTCATGTCACAGGTCTGGAGTCTCCAGCAATTGGGAGCTGTCCAGTGTGGGTTCTGGGAACTGAACCCTGCTCTTTTGCAAGAACAGCAAGCAGTCTTAACCACAGAGTTATCTCTCCATCCTTTGTTTTTTGTTTGTTTGTTTTTGTTTTTTTCTAAATAAAAACAAGATACTAGAATAAAGAACACAAAAAGTTGTGAGGTCGTGGTCAGAGGAGGACAAGACACGTCTTGTCCCTCAGGGCGAGCAGCCGGTGAGTGGCACAAAGCTGAGGGATGAAAGGTTTGTTCTAACACACTGTTCTAACACACCTTGCTCCTAGATGCTTGTCTTTGAGTAAACTGTGGGGTTAAAGAGGGGTTGGTTAGGGTAAAATCAGGTACAAGAGTATTGTTTGTTACAAATCCTACAGATATGATAATTCACATTCACTTCTATGCACAGGCACTCAGATGGTTTCATACAACCAAATCTTTAAAAAAATATATTTTATTTTTTTTATCAAAACAATTTTTTT
>JADRCC010158201.1:0-12500 GCA_019843855.1 Hylomyscus alleni
TGTGTGTGTGTGTGTGTGTGTGTGTGTGTGTGTGTGTGTGTATGTGTGTGTGTGTGTGTGTATAAGTAGAAATGAATACTTGTGGAGTTGATGAGACAGGTGATTGGGCCTGACCAGAGTGTGTGTATTTAGGAATGTGTCTGTGTTGCCAGCATGAGAGTTGTCCTTTCTGCAACCCTGACTTGCTTTTCTTGGCTCACAAAAAGTTAATGGAACTCTCATTCTTTCATTGGCCCCTTAGAAAAGAGAATAAAGAGTCAGAACAATCGCTTCTTTACTTAATCTCTGCACTGTTAACAGCAGGTATTAATCATCGAAAGCCAATAGCTTCTAGCTCCAGTATGGCAAATAGTTAAGTAAGATAAATATTATTGTTAATAAGCAACTTTTATTCTTGCAAGACTTGGTTTTGCCACACACCCCCGGCAAAATCCACAAACTTGACACCCCCATCACTACGTTTCAGAGAAAAACTGAAATATAGTGATAATGGGCAGGGTTCAAGCAGAATATAAATATCATCATGTGTAGGGTATGTACCAAAGTTAGTATGTAGGCAATTATGAGAAAATAAAAACTCAGAAAATGCCATCAGAGCATATAACTGATAAAATATATCAGATGTCATATTTGTTAAAGTCTGGTGGCTGTGGCAAAACATCTGACAAAGACAATTTAAGAAAGGAAAGATTTTGGCTTATGATCTCAGAGAGTTCTGCCTATGATTGTAGCTTGTCCCAGGCAGTTAGGTATAATATCATTGCTGTGGTAAAATCTGTGGACCAGGGTGGCTGGTCACATTGCAGTGGACAGAAGACAGAGATGAGATTGTGTGGGGCAGAGGGCAGTGAGAGGATGCCTGTTAATGTTGAGCTTGGATTGTATCCTTGGGGAGGTAAAAGCTGTACCTCTTCACAGCACCAGGCCCGTGTCACATAGATACGGCTTCCCATAGAGAGAATTATGGCCATTCATCACACATGTCCATGCATGCATTTTAATTCTGTGTATATAGTTAATGCTAAGTGTTAGTTTTAAGTACCAGCTTGAGAAATGGACTAATAAAAAGTCAATGATATTCACTATTACTATTTCTGCTGAGTACTGTATTAAGGTTCCAATTAAATAAGTCCAAATTAATATGAGACATAAACATTAACAGAATAATATATGTGATTTACATTCAATATGTTGATATACAAGAAATATAAGGAAAGTTCATATTAGAACTAATATGAATTTAGAAATCACTCCTTATGTTATGAGTTACTAACTTCAAAAGCAGTATAATAGAAAAGGAGAGTATCATTCACAGTAGATATAAGAGATAAGTCATAGTAGAAGTGAAATGTAATAATAAAAAATATATAATACCTTTTCCTAGTTAGTTTTCTATTTCACAATAAACTCCTTGACCAAAAGCAACTTTGGGGGAGTAGATAGTGGGACTATTTAGCTTATAGATCCCAATAAGAATGCATCACTGAGGGAAGTCAAGACAAAAAATCCAGCAGAGGCAGAATCAATGTAGAATGCTTACTAGTTTGCTCTCCATAGCTTGTTCAGATTTCTTTCTTGTATATCCAAGACCACCTACCCAGATGTGGCACAATCCAAAGTATCCTAAGTCTGCCCATTTCAATAATTAAAAATTAATTAAGAAAATCCCCTATAGACATGCTTCTAGGCCAACCCAATGAAGGCAATTCCTGAATGGAGTTTCCATCTTCTCATGCAATTCCAATTTATCTCAAGTTGACAAAACTACCCAGAGTACTCTATATTGTAGGAATATAAATACTTTACATTGCAAGATATCCACACAAGGAGACCACATTCCACAGGATCAACTAAAGAGAGCTCATAGAGCCTAAACAAGAATGAAGTAGCAATCACAAAGCTTGTATGGGTCTGTTAGGTCCTCTGTGTATGCCATGGTGGTTATTTTAGTGATTTAGTGGGACTCCTAAAAGTGGAACTGTAGCTGTCTCTGACTCTTGTGTCTGTTGTTGGGACCCTTTCCTTCCTACTTGGTTGCCTCATCCAGTCTTGATATGAGGATTTGTGCCTAGTCTTATTGTATCTTGTTATGCCATATTCAGTTGATGTCCCTAGGAAGCCTGTCCTTTTCTGAAGAGATACAGAGGAGTAAATCTGGGGAGAGAGAAAGTGAGGAAAGTACTAGGAGGAGGTGAAGGATGGGAAATTGGAGTGAGGATGTAATGTATGAAAGAATAATAAATTAAAAAATATAAAAAGCATACCCATTTGTTTAACATTCAGGAGCAGTCTTAACAGTGGCAACTGAGGATGCTGAGATGAGGAGATCCAGTATCACCATTGAGCTTGTGTCAATGTAAAAGATACATGCAGAAGAAAAACACCCCAAGAAGGTCATAGCATCCTGAAAACAGTAATCCAGCTACAAGGCTATGAGAAAAGGTGTCCTAATGTTAAGAACTCCAGGAACGTAGCAGACACACTGCAGTCTTCAAAGGAAGGAAAGTCAGTAGTCATTTTTGGTCCTTAGTGTTTGATATGTTTCCCAAACTGGGAGACACTCTGTTTCTGTAAGGATGAGGCAAAATGTTTGATACTTTGCCAGAGTAGCTACAGAAATTGTATACAAAAAAAGTTAAGAGGACACAAATGACTTACATTGATGGGATGGTGTTGATACATTGCCACAATGTGTTGATATCTCTGAATGTCCATTCATATGTAATTATTTTATAAACGTGTCATTACTATAATAATAAATCCTCATGAGAAAGTAAATTGAATAAGTAATAATTAAAAAATAAAGTTTGTGAGGTTGGGAGAAGGGATTTACCTTTCTAAATATTAAACGAAAATTATTGTAACAGTGAAAGGACATTTGTGAAAAAATGGGGGAAACACTCAATATTGAAACAGAAATTTAAAGAACATTATTGTTGGATATGGGTACAAGTTTATGGCCAGAAAAAATATTTAAGAAATGGTTGGCTGTGCTTTAGAGAAAATTGAAATAGATTCTTACCTTAGATGTCAGAGAGCTGATGAGCTTCCTCAAACTGTTCACTTCTATATTTAGTGCTGTGACCTGCATAGCCTTTATATCCACAAGTATCACAAAAATATGAGAATTCCAATAGTAAATACACCAATAAAATTTTATTTACTAGTAAATTAAGCACTTAATAGAATCAATTGATATAAGTGAACTGAAATTGTGTACTCATTCTTACTGAGCTCAACACTGCTTTATACACAGAGCAGTGATCCAACAGGTATTCCATTGTTTGGGTATATTTTCTTCTTGTGGAAAAGCTATAATATAATTAAAAAATAAACTAAGGGCCTTGGAGTAAAATGAGGGGCTTTCTTCTCATCCAAAGGACCTTTCTGTGGATCCCAGAACCCATATTTGACAACTTACACCATAATTACACCTTTAATAGGACCAGTCTGGCTTCTACTGCCACTCATACACATGTTGCAAACAACATGCATACTTTCACACAATACAAATAAAAAATGCTTTTTACAGTTAAACCCAGTGTTTCATAGGTTGCAAATGTGCTACATCTAAGCTTTAAAGAACTTCGCAAATGTTTTATCTGTTACTGCCATGAAAAGTAAAAGAAATAAATCTCCATGTGTGGTGATGAATACATAATTTACTTTACTATGGTAACCAACTTACTAATGCTGTGAATACTATAACATGTATATTTTACACAATAACATTTATCTTTAAAGAAGATTCCAGGAAAGAGAACTAGAATATCCTAGGGATATTAACCATTATGCTGCCTTGTCTGTAGCCTTGGGAGAAGTGAGATAATACAAAGAAAGCAGGCCAGACTCAGTTTCCTTCTGAATTCTTGCAGAATTTTAAGTTCTGTGGTGATTACATGGAGAACTGACAACCAAATTTCATTTTTCATGTGAATATTACTTTAAATTCTCATTAAGTCCCAACAGAGCACTGTTGCATGACTTTTCCTAAGGAAATACAACACATATGTCTACTGATCCCAGATAAGAAATCTACAGCTCATCAAACTACTGATACCACCAAAGTCCAAATTGGTGAATCACAAGTTTTCTTTCATTTACTTACTGGAAAATGGATGAGGCATCATAAACAGGAGCAGAAATAACTCAAAGGCAGCTTCATTACCAACTAGTAGTCAAGCATAGGTGATAGCTAACAAAATAGGAACCTAGGAAACATAGTATAGTCTACAGGCAGCTCATCAGATTGGAGAGTGACTTTTCTATGTGCTTCATTTGGCCTGAACCTCTCTTAGGCAGCTTGGCACTTTTGGGCTTCTTTTAGGCTTAGTCTCAGAGCCTTCTTTGCAGGTCAACTTGTTAGAGAATCTCTTTGTAGCTTAATACTGCATTCTCTAGTAGGGAGGGGCTCAGGGATTCTGTTCAGTTTTAGGAATTTTCTGAAGCTAGTTTGAGTTGTTTACCTTCCTGATTAAAGAGGTTGTATGCAGAATGGAATGGCTCAATCTGAAACAAACAAAACAAAAACAAACCAGGCACATGCAGAACTGCACATTAAAACAGAGAATGTAATATTATGGAGACCATGAAATAGAGATTAATGCATGGGAGAAATACACAGAAGCTTCATGTACATAGTCAGTATTGAGTATGAAATAATGGAGAGACAGGAAGCAGTGTTAAGATGTGACACAACATCATTAGTGTTTTACAGTTTGAAGCAGGATGAAATTGATAGGTTATTGTCAGTAATTATTGAATAGTTGTTTCTGCATTTTAAATATTACATGTTACATAAATAAAATTATATAAATTAAACAAGCTAGAAAATATATTTAAAATTATCTTCCATTATATCTACTTATTTAAACACCTCTTGCATATATATGAGTTTTAGTCCCTCTTAATCATGTCACCTCTTTTTTAGTTTTCTCTACAAAACTCTTCTTTCCAACAAGGCATTACCACATTATTTTATTTGCTATTCTTTGATTTTTTGAGATAAGATTTTTCTGTATAACCCTCCCTCATTTTATGGACCAAGCTGGTTTCCAACTCATAGAGATCTGCCTGTCTCTGCCTCCAGAGTGTTGGGATTAATGTATTCACCACCACTGCTAGGCTTACATTTTCGTCTTTTTTTTTCATTTTTTTATTAGATATTTTCTTTATTTGCATTCCACATCTTCTCCCCTTTCTTGGTTTCCCCTCTGAAAAACCCCATCTCATCCCCACTCCCCCTGCTCACCAAACCACCTACACCCACTTCCCTGTCTTTGCATTCCCCTTTTCTCCAACATCGAGCCTTCACAGGACCAAGGGCCTCTCCTTTCACTGATGTCCCACAAGGCCATCCTCTGATACATATGAGGCTAGAGCCATTGGTCCCTTCATGTGTACTCCTTGGTTAGTGGTTTATTCCCTGGGAAGTCTGGTGGTACTAGTTGGTTCATATTGTTGTTCCTCCTATGGGGCTGCAAACCCCTTCAGCTACTTGGGTTCTTACTCTAGCTCCTCCATTTGGGACCCTGTGCTCAGTCAAATGGATAGCTCTGAGTATCCACTTTTGTATTTGTCAGGCACTGGCAGAGCCTCTCTGAAAATAAGTATATCAGGCTCCTATCAGCAAGCACTTGTTGGACTCCATAATAGTATCTGGGTTTGATAACAGTATATGGGATGGATCCTCAGGTGAGGCAGTCTCTAAATTACCTTTACTTCAGACTCTGCTTCTTTATTTGCTTTATTCACACTATTTGCAGATGATATGATAGTATACTTAAGTGACATCAAAAATTCCACCAGGGAACTCCTAAACCTATTAAACAACTTCATCCAAGTGGCTGGATATAAAATTAACTCAAACAAATCAATATCCTTCCTCTACTCAAAGGATAGAAAGGCTGAGAAAGAAATTAGGGAAACAACACTTTTCACAATAGTCACAAGAAATATAAAATACCTTGGTATGACTCTCACTAAGCAAGTGAAAGATCTGTATGACAAGAACTTCAAGTCTCTGAAGAAAGAAATTGAAGATCTCAGAAGATGGAAAGATTTCCTATGCTCATGCATTGGTAGGATTAATATAGTAAAAATGGCCATCTTGCAGGAAGCAATCTAAGATTCAATGCAATTCCCATCAAAATGCCAAATCAATTCTTCATAGAGTTAGAAAGAGCAATTTACAAGCTCATTTGGAATAACAAAAAACCCAGGATAGCAACAATTATTCTCAACAATAAAAGAACTTCTGGGGAAATCACCATCCCTGACCTCATGCTATACTACATAGCAATTGTGATTAAAAAACCAACAACAACAACAACAACAACAACAACAAAAACAACTGCATGGTATTGGTACAGTGGCAAGCAGGTAGATCAATGGACTAGAATTGAGACCCAGAAATGAACTTGCACACCTATGATCACTTCATCTTTGACAAAGGAGCTAAAACTATTCAGTGGAAAAAAGATAATATTTTCAACAAATGGTGCTGGTTCAACTGGTGGTTACCATGTAGAAGAATGCAAATTGATCCATTCCTATCTCCTTGTTCAAAGCTCAAGCACAAATGAATCAAGAACCTCCACATAAAACCAGATACGTTGAAACTAATAGAAAAGAGAGTGGGGAAGAACCTCTAGCACATGGGCACAGGGGGAATTTTCCTGAACAGAACACCAATAGCTTATGCTCTAAGATCAAGAATTTACAAATGGGACCTCATAAAATTGCAAAGCTTCTATAAGGCAAAGGACATTGTCAATAGGACAAAACTGCAACCAACAGATTGGGAAAATATCTTTACCAATCCTACATTTTCATTTCTTACACAGGTACACACATTTGTGTTGTTCACATGAACCCAGTAGATAATGACAGAACATTTCATACAAACATTAATGAATTCTTTTCTTCATGGTACCTCATGAAACTTTCTCCAAATTTGATGACATTCTTGAAAACAAAGCAAGTCTCAATAGATATAAAAAAATTAACATAACAACCTGCCTCCTATCTGACAACCTTATATATCCTGTCATCTTACTCCTAGTCATTGGAAAAGATCTGAAGAGATTAGGGCTTCAATGGATATTTTTCAAAGTAAATTTATGGCAAGCCAACATTCAACACTAATATTTATGGATACTTAAAACATTCTGCTAAGGTCAGAAACAAGAGGGAGATGTCCACTTTTTCCACACCTATTTAACATGGTCCTTGAAGACTTAGCAAGATCAATAAAAAAAAAGTGATGGAGATAAAGTGTATTACAATACACTTTATAGAATTCAAAATATTTTTATTTGCAGAAGATATGATTTTGTACATAAAACACTCTCAATACTCTACCAAGAATCTTCTACAGCTGATAAGTACTTTCAGTAAAGTAGCACAATTCAGAATTAATATAGAAAAATTAGTACTCTTCCTACATACAAATTATAAGCAGACTGAGAAAGAACACACGAAGGAAAATTTTTACAACATCCTAAAAAAATAATGAGATAACTTTACCAAATCAAGTGAAAGACTTGAGTAATGAAATCATTAAGATATAAAAGATAGAAATTGAACAAATCAGAAAGTAGTAAGATTTTCTTCCATTATCATGGATCATCAGGATTGGATATAGTAAAGAGCCTCATCCTACCATACACAGTACATGGATTCACTATAATGCCCATCAAAATTCCTACATAATTCTTCATAGAAATTGATAAGCCAATTTTCAGCTTCATGTGGAAACACAAACACAACAAAAATAAAAAGAGGGTTGCTATTAAAATCCTAAATAGTAAAAGAATTTCTATAGGTTATTACCATCTTAGTTTTCAAGCTATATCACAGAACTATAGGGGTTAAAACAATATGATATCAGTATATAAATGGGTATCAAGCCAAGTTGGCTCTTGCATTAGGCTAGAGGAAGAAGAGGAGTTGAGTCACTCCTGAATCCTATAGCTCTAGGTATCACATATTAGACTGCAGCTGATGATCTGTCACAACCATGAGGAGCACAGTGCATGGATGAGAGATACCTCCACCTTGTTCATAATATCTCTGAAGACCTTGTGGATATCCATGGTCTGCGTTGCCGCTGTAATCCACGTGGCAAGTCACAGTCAATGCATTTATGACATTTATGGGCAAGGAAGCTTCTGTTGCAGTGGTATCAATGATTCTAGACTCCTAATTGACAATGAGAGGCATTGAGAGTTACTGTGATGAGCTCACCACCCCAAAAGAAAAGAAAAAAAGCAATCTAAATAGATAGCCATTGAAGAAAGTCCTTAAAATTTTTGATAAAGAAGCTGAAGTGCAGCTCTTCACAGCTGATGGCTTCTGAAGGGAGAATGGGAAAGGCCTCAGATATCTTTAAGAATCTGGCCATTGGGAGTTTGACTATACTCCAATGAGTATGTGATCAACAAACATTGATGTTCATCTATTTTTAAGGGGCACAAGGGTGTGAGTGTGGACATGAGAGGAATGGGAAGAGACTGTAATAGGGGTGCATTGTATGAGGTACCCAAATAATAAAAAAAATTATGTTGTACAAACAAAACAAGAAAGTAACAAAACAAAACAAATGAAACAGACATACTGTTCTATGAAATCACATTTAAGACCCTGACATAATTCTATACATTTATAGAAACCTGATTTTTGTTAAGAAAACAAAACAAACAAAAAACAAAACAAAACAAACAAAAAAAATCCACCACAGACATGAAGAAAATCATCATCTTCAGCAACTGCTGCTGGTCAAACTGGAAAGCTGCCTGTAGGAGAACTCAGGTAGATCCATAGCCATTGCCTTGCAAAAAAATTCAGCTCCAAATGAATCAAATCCTCAACATAAGATCAGATATCAGAATCTGATAGAATATAATCTTGGTAATAGTCTTGAATGCTTTGATGCAGAAAAAGGCTTTCTTTACAAGGCACTAATAGCACAGGCATTAAAATAGGCAATTATTAAATAGGACTTCATAGAACTGTATGACCAAAATCACCAGTTGTTGGACTAAAGTGACAAGAACTTGAATTGGTTAACAATTACATGTCTTCTAGAGGACTAGTATATAAAATAGATAGATTGTTAAGAAAATACATATAAAAAATAATTAAAATGGGACACAGAACTAAACAGAGACATCTCAAAATATGAAACACAAATGGCTAAGAATGGCTTAAAGAAATGTTCACCATCCTAATTACCAGGAAAACAAACAAAACTACTTTCAGATTTGATATTATTCCAGTTTGAATGGTAATTTTATATCCTTTTTTTTTGTCTTATAATGCTATGTTTTTCAGTCTACTGGTCTTTTACTTGTGCATTAAAGTTTAAGATTTTATGTTTTTATGGTTTCTCTATACACATGTGTTTCATGTGTTTGGTCTTTGATTCTGGTTTATTTGGGTTTTGTTTGCCTATTTCTTTGTTTTCTGGGGAATTGAAAAGGATCTGGAAGGAGCTGGAAGAGTTAAAATGGTGATCTGTATATATTACACAATTTTGTAAAATTAAAATAAAAAGAAAAGAAAACATGTATGGCCCTGGATGAGAATCTTTTATTTGGAATTAGGGAAAAGTGCTTGAATATCTTATATCTTCATTATTGTCACAAACAGCAATAATAAAGAATTGTTGTATTGCTAAAAGAATATTTTTAAAGAGGGTAATTCTTCTTATATGTATTTAATATATATTACATCACCTCCTCCTTTAAGCACTTCCCATGTTCTACCCCAACTCTTTTCCATTTCAAATTCATAACCTTTTATTCTTTATTATTGTTACATTGCAAAAATCATTTATAAATATAATATATTAAATTTATAGGGTTTTATTTCTTCCTCTTTGTTTTTAATCATTTTTCTGCAGTAGACACATCAAATCTGGGAATAATATGAAATCACTTTTGATTGTCCAAATAGCTGATTATGCAGCTTACCCAATAGTCTTATGTTGTATTTACTCACATGGACCTTTTGAGAGAAGGATAAAAGATGCTTTGAGACACTAAGGAAATAAAGTCACCAAAAGGTTTCAGGAGGCCAGTGGGAGAGACAAGAGACAGTTGCTAAAGAAGAGCTTCATTTAAGCACAGTCATTTGAAAACAAACACAACAGGAGACAATCCATATTATCTTTTATTTGCTGAATCTTTTTGGTTTTAGTACTGCCAATTCCACCCCTGCAGTTCAGAACTGGCAGCAAAATCTTTGATGTCTTCCAGCAGTTTTCACAAGCTGATAAGAAAGCAAACTTGAAGGAATTTAAAATAAAGAAAGAAAAAAGAAAGAAAAGAGAAAGAAAAGCCTAGAAGAAAGAAAAAGGAATAAACTATAATGATCAGTTTCCCCCTTTTCTCTATGTGCGTCTTCTTTCTTACAGTTTTATCTAGAACAAGCAAAGCTTGACAATGGGAATTCAAGCCTGACCTAGAAACACCTCCAACAATGATTATCATAAATGGTCTTCTTAATAGTTTTATGTATTCTTCTAAAATCTTCAGTGGTAAGGCATACATCTCAGAAGCTTAACAACAGTTAGTCCATTCTTGTGCCCTCAGAAAGTGAAATCTTTTGATCTTAGGAGCTACAGAAATATATATTTTCACTGTGAGAATCACCCTGCAACTAGGATCTTCTTTGGTACAATCATTTATTTAAGTAGGCCATCTGTCTTATTTTGGGAGGATATTGCATACTCAAAATGGATTTAAAAATGTACTGTTGCCATGCCTTGGCTGACAGCAGTTTATTTTCCAGATGGGAACAGTATTCTCTCTCATTTTTCATGATAATTATAAAATAAAAACCAACTACTGTGTTTTTAAGTAGCTTGTTGTGATTCACTCTGGGACACTTGGGACATTTGGGACACCTTGCAGTAGAAGCTCTGACATACTCTGTTTGGATCTGGTTCATTATTGCAACTGTTTTAGATATAAGGAAGTATATTTTACTGATGGTCATAAGTTTCCTGAGTGAGACAATGTTATGGCTCTTTGCAATTCTTTTTCACCTAGTTTGTGGAAAGTATTTTTGAAAGAGACTTTCTAAAATAAGTACCTGGTTGTTTTCTTTGTGACTCTAGCATCTTTATCTTTTGCTTCATTATGTTCCTTCCCAATAAATTTTACTCTTAGTATCTATATTTCAGTTTTTTCTTAACCTACTTACTTGTCATGGGACTTGTGAGTTGTTACTTCTTTAACTGTAGCCTGTTTTGTCAGTGATAAATTCTAATTCTAAAAGAGAATATTAGATTTAGAAGGGCCCATGGCATCCCTGCCGAGCTATGTTAAAACCAAACCAGGAAGTTGAAATAGTTACTGGTTTGTGCCAAAGTCCACTGTTTCCTTTTATGTTTTCTGGATAGTGTTGGCATTTTTAAATACACCAAAGCTACTCACAGTCCTTTGCTGGGTTTCTTTTCACCAAGAGTTGGATCTGTTGCAGCAAAGCCTCCTCGACTTGGCACTGCTGACACCTAGTTTGACCAGAAAGTGCCAGTTCTCTCTGTGGGTATAATAGGAGCACAAGAATTTAATGCTATTCTTATATTTAACTCCACAACTAAAATCAAGAGTTAATAGTTTCTGTGACCAGAGCCAACATTTGGGGCTATGCACTTGCAAGGAAGTGATAAACCCAATTTTATCCAAATGGGATAATGTAAGTAGACAACAGATAATAATGGATAAGTCTAGTACCAGAATTTCTGAGAAAAGTATTTTTTAAATACTTAAGTTAGAGTATACAATTAGGTGTAGATCATCATGCCACTTAAAGTGATATTTGTTGTGGAACCACCTCATTTTAGGTAAATACGTACTAAGAATTCAATACCTGGAATGTTCTAATAATAACTAAGATCTTTTTGCATGCTTCATTCGACTGTCATTCTCTCCAGAAGCAGGTAATTTAGTTGCATGCCACCTTTTCTCATTCTCAATTAAGATATGATTATACATGACCTAAACAATATTACAGAAAAACACAGAGAAAAACAGAGATGTAGACTCAAGCAGTTAATGTTCGAATAAGACCCCAGTGATTTTGGAAATAATAGCTAGAGTTAACAAAAAGATTGCATTAAATTTAAAGGCTTCTTTGGGACAAAAAATAATTAATAAACAAAGGAAACTGTACAGAATGGAGAAAAAATTTCCCATCTATTCATGTGACTAAGAATTATTATCTAGGGATGTTTATCTGTCTATCTGTATATCTTTCTATCTATCTATCTATCTATCTATCTATCTATCTATCTATCTATCTTTCTATCTATCTAATCTATAGATATACCTGTATATCTATCTAATTATGTATACATGTTTATATATCTCTATACTTTATATCATCTGTATATCTATATATCTGTATATATCATATATATATATATGTATATCTACATACCTACATATTTATATATCTGTATATCTATTCACCTACATATCTATGTATCTATA